>CAJNIZ010026803.1:19263-69247 GCA_905231905.1 Symbiodinium pilosum | reverse complement strand
GGTGGGTGGTACTGCCCTAAGGTTACAGTGACTAAAGGCCAACTACAGGGCCACAAAGTTTATGAGACTACCAAGTTTATGTTTGCAAGGGCTTCTAGGTTTGTGCTGGGTTTAGGGGTGAGGGTCCGTACCAAGGGGTTCGGCAGAGGGTTCGTCAGTCAAGGTGTATGGGTGTTTCGGGACTCCAGGTTTCAGCTCGCCAGGTCTAGATTGAAGTTCGCGGCTGTTGCCCGTGAGTTGATTCAGTATACAACGTCTACCCCTGAATGCTTAAACCTTCAATGTCGGTGGCTTCAATTTTGGGAGTGTTATGATTTCGAGGCTCCTAGGCCGAGGCGCTGTACCATCCAAACTGAAAGAGGACCTGCTTTGAAAGGCTTGGGTTTTAGGTGTGTGGTGCGCTAATCCCCTCCCCCTAATATTAGGGGGAGAGGATTAACAAGAAGCTGCCCCAGGGCCCTCAACTCGACTTGACCCGGGTGCGCAGCAATAATTTTGCATCTCTGAACCTCACATGGGCTCAGGTCTAAAATCCTTAAAGTGACTATATAGGGGCTTATATAGGGAAGTATTCTAGGGGTTGTTGCGGGGATACCAGGAGTTTAGAATAGAGCTCACATATCCTTGCAACCCGTGTTACTGAGCACGAAACCTTGAACGTGAATTGAGCTACAGTCTGAACTCCTAGGATCCCCCTTAATAACGCGCATAGTAGTCCCCTATATAATCCCCTACATAACCCCCCCTTAAGCAGTGTGTAGAGTACAGTACACTTGCCCCCACCTATTACAGGAACTGCCACGATAACTTGGATCTCCTCCTATTACAAAGCCAGCCCATCCCAGAGAACCAAACCAGACTGCCCAACACCCTACACTGCAAAGCCCTAAACCCTACACCCTACACAACCCTACACCCTAAACCCTATATAACCACAATATACTATAGCAGTTTCCATGTTCTTTCTATTATACCCATATAATCTACCCCCTAAGCCCGCCTCATGGGTGACCAGACTCGAGTCTAATGCCAGGCATGTCAGGTCAATTCTGCACCCAGCCAGTGGCGTATAAGAGCTGGACTTTATGGCCTCTCGGACTGAAGCCTTTAGCCCTTAAAGAGTTATCAGCACAAAGTCTCCAAATTTGGGGACCTAAGTCAGCAACCTAAACCCTATAGTCCCCCTTAAGTAGATAGAATATGGGGTATATGGGGATTTTATTATAATATACCCAAAGCCATGGTCTATCTACTTAAGGGGGAATATAACCCCAAAGCCCCAAACCCCCAGACCTGCACCCTACGCCCTGCATCCTAAGGACTGGATCCCGGCATCCGGCCCCCTAAACCCTAAACTGACCCGAAACCCTAAACCCTTAATCCCCAAAACCTCAAAACCTAGTCCCTAAACCCTTAATCCCTGAAACCCCAAAACACTAATCCCTAAACCCTTAACTCCTAAAATCCTGATCCCTAATCCCAAAACCCTTGATGCCTAAAACCCTAGACCCCTAAATCCCCAAAACCCGAAACCCTTTTTGCAGTGGGTCTTGAGTACCAGCCCAACTGGCCGGCCTGGGCCCGAAATGAAGCACTTCCTTAATCCCTGAAACCCTAAACCCATTATGCCCTAAACCCAAAACCCCCAACACCCTAAACCCCTTAACCCTAAACCCCAAAACCCATTATCCCTAAACCAGAACCCCACCTGCGGTGCAGGCTGAGACTTTGCGGCTGCCGCTCGGCCGGCCTACTATCAATTTTAGGGTTTAGGACTAAGGGTTTTGGGTTTAGGGCTTTAGGGTTTAGGGACAATGGGTTTAGGGGTTTAGGGTTTAGGGTCTGTTTAGGGCTTAGGGTCTCGGTTCTAGGGTTTAGGGGTTAAGGGTTTAGAACTTTAGGTCTATAGAGTTTCGGTGCTGTTTGAGCTAAGAACTTCAGATCTATTGGGTTTAGGGGTTTAGAATTTGAGGTCTATAGGGTCTAGGCGCTTGGGGGTCTGGCGGCTTGATTTTGGAGGAGGGCTTCTGAGGTCTTAGGCTTCGGGGTGTGGGTGTTCGGATCTTAGGGTTTGGATGTATAGTCCCCCTTAAGTAGATAGAATATGGGGTATATGAGGATCTTATTCTACTATGCCCAAAACCCTATTCTATCTACCTAAGGGGAATATAGATCTTGGGTTTCAGTGTTTCGGTCGAAGGGTTCACAAAAGGGGCTGTAGGCTTTCTCTCACTTTTTTTAGGAAGCCGGAAGGGGACTGCATATACGGAGACCCTAGGTGAACTTCACACCCGGTAATAGTGACTGTAAGGGATAATAAAAGGATTACACTTGGGTCCTCTTATATTCCTATTAGATGACTATTTTCCAGGTGGGGGCAACTCCTACAGGAGACCCATATTGGAACCTTAATTACGGATTCCCCTTGCATGGGGCTCCTTAAGGATTCCTTAACTGATGGTTGCTTAGGATTTTGACGGCTCACCACCAACATTGCTTTCGCATCCTTACAGGTACTTTCGATTTTGGAGTTGAGAAGGTAAGTGAGCACGCACAAAGGATTGAAAACACCATGTACAAAGAGGCTCAGATTGCAATGATGCTGAAGCATGCGCTGGCAACTGTAGACAGCAATATTCTGCAAGCTGTCAAGGCTATTGTTTGTCTGCGAGCTACAAAGACAAGAAGCGGATATCTTTGTGTACACAGTACACAGCATGTCAATTCAACTTGAAATCTTCGAATCCAGTTGGGATCTGGTGATACATATGTCTGCACAGGGCACTGGTGACGGCCAAGATCGCAAATGCAACGATCCAAATACAACACGGAAGTCTTGAGTGCGGGTCCGGCACTTGCAGTTTTCTGAAGGTTTCCACGTCAGGTAATCCCTGCAGTTAGACTGTTGGGACGGCTTCCAGACTAGACTTAGTTTGGAACCATCAAGCGGTCGCGTGGCCGATTGATGATGTTTTGCCGTTTCACTCTGGATACACTGTTCCTCGAACATCACGACACCCGGTATGCCTTAGCATAGCAACCCCGAACCCTAGACCCTAAACCCTGAATCCCAGTATCCCTCTTTATAGGCCCTATAATGGTCCCCTAAGTTTCCTATAATGTAACCCTAATATGACGCTAATTGTTTAGTATAACCCTATATTAAATGTAATTTAGGGTTTTGGGTTTAGGGTAGTTTCCACCTCATTTTCCGCGATCCCCATATAAGGGGAAACGAATGTTCAGCACAGCTCCAAACGTCATGTTCCCAAACTGAAGGACCCGCAAGCCTGCATTGATCTTTATTCCTGGAATACCTAGATATTGGAGTCATATTGGGATAATGGAAACGAATATGGAAACGACTATTTAGGATTTAGGGTTTAAGGTTTGCACTTACCCTGGTAACAATCCAGGTACCTAATAGTCATATACGTACCCAAAACCTGTACCATAACTACGGTTTCCCAGAATCCAAGAACCTACTTATCGGGCACTTGGACCCTGAGTCCTCAACTCTATGTATTCATACATCCCTTTCAAGGGCCCTAATCATTGGGTACCTGGTTCTGGACTTCTGGAGAAAGGGCTGGTGATCAGGGGGCTCAAAAGGTGGGATGAAGGTAGGTAGGTTAAAGGATCCCTAGTATATACTCTACTATATTGGGTCTATACCCCACCTTCCTTCATCCCACCTAAACCCAAAACCCTAAACCCTAGCCTTTTGAGCCCTTTGAGGTGAGGTCTTGAACTTGAAAAGTGGGGCGGTTAGGTTCAAGTGGAGGGCCTGGGGTTGACAAATTGCTGCCTTGTCATGGACAAAGTGGCTTGGTCGACGGGTTTAGGGTTTAGATAACTTCCGGCACAAAAAGCACTGTAGTCTCCTTAGACCTGTCATAAAAAGATATTGTCTATAACGCGTTTAAATATAAAAAAAAAATCCCTGATGAGACTGCAGAACCGTTTACAGCTCTCAAAAGAACCTTGCTCAGAAATCTATGCCTTTTCTCACCGGATCACCGGAAACGATGTGCGCGCGAGGCAACAAGTGTTGCCCATGTACTGTGTCCTACATGAACGGAACGGAAGTTAAGAGGTGTGCAGATTAAGGGCTGAATGTACAAGCCTAGATACTTCAAAGGGTCGGGGTGGTGGGGCACATTCCTTATGTTGTAATTAGATAACGGTTTGAAGATAAATCATAGATCGTATTTGACATGATACAGGCTTCTGAATCAGGGCACGACAAGTTTCAATACCAGGTCAAAAGCTTTGCTAGAAAAAGAATGCAAGCTACAAGTCAATTTCCCCCTTGGTTTAGGATTCATTTAGGGATACCCTCTACTGAAAAGCTTCTTGAAAAAAGGAACCGTTCTACTTTGGGCGGGGTGTACAGTATCCACTACTCCAGGGATGGGGAGGTTTAGTACTAGGGGAGGGGATTGCCAATGTAGTGACAGAAGTAGTTGGAATGGTGGTAGCAGCACATGCCAGTGCAAGCAATGCAAGAAATAGTCGTGGTAGTGGTGGTGGGGGAAATTCTGGTGGCAATCAGCCGTTCCACTGAAGGACTACTGTGGCTTCACTGAGAAGCAATATGCTTGAGCCCCGCCTCCTTCGGGATCCAAATTCCCAAAACCAATAATTTAGGAAATGTAGGACGATTTTCGGGCAAGGTTTGGCATCAAGTTCTGGCGATATTTGGGAAACGGGACCCCCTGGGGGCATAGGCTTTTGAAACTGCATGGAAACTGTATACACCAAGAACCGCCCCCGACCCCTTTTAACGTCTAACATGCGAAGGCTACGCAACAAAGACGAGATCAAGGGGAGGTCCTTTGATGGGTAGCATACGTGCCCATGCAGTGTATATTTGTCGAGGTTCCCCTATAACCTTGGAAAACAAGGGCGCGATGTTGGGTGGTAGACAAGTCTAAACCCACAAAGGGGAATCCAAGTAACTCAAAATTGCAAAGCTTCTCCCCATAATCACCATCTGCTGAAGCCCTAGGATACCCTTCAAAAATCTCTGCGTGCCTAAGCCTAAAGCCTAAAACCCTAAGCCCATGCTGGGGAACCTCCTTTCTGCGCTCACATCATAGAATCGCCAGCCCAGGGCTTGCGCCTCTCTGAAACGAAGTAGGCCTGCAAAGGCAACCATGAGGTTGTCCCTTGGGTACCTTTAAAGGAGTCTAAAGGGAATATAAGGGTTATATAAAGCTTATTTAGGGGATATATAGGGGTTTACATATATATATATAGGCATATAGGGTTTAGGGCTCAGGGGTTGGCTAGCTGCTTTATGGGCACTTGACAAATTCGTGCTGTTCAAGCCAAGTAAGTCTTCTCATAGATAAACTGCTGCAAGCGCAACAAGAATGTGATGACTGGAATGCGGAATGCCCTAATTCAATACTTTTGTCCACATGAAACGTTCCCGAAAATGCCTACAACCCTGAACCCCTGAACCCCGGGCAGTTCTTAGATCTGTTGCTGGCCTATGGACTCGTTCCGGTGGTAACCCTCAAGCAGTAGGTGCCTCTTCAAAATGTTGGGGTCATGGCGACACAAAGGTAGTTCCCAAAATTAGGGTCCCATGTTGCTACTCCTAAATCTTATATAAGTGCCGCAATATAATCTATAACCACAAGGTGCCCATAATCTTAAGAACAAGACACAAAGCACAAAAGACGGGACCGTGAGAAACGACCAGCTACTTTGCTTGCAGCACTTGCTTGTGTGTCTCCTAGCTCTGAGAGTTCAAGCTTCACAAAGCTCAGGTGTCAGTGTGTTTCTGACCGGTGCTTCTTCTTAAATTCATAAGAGCTCTCAAGCCAAACCCTCAAGTCCTGAGCAACCCCAATATCCCTAAACCCCGGCCGTTTTATCATATTTTGGGAACCCCAAATTGTCAAGTTGAGCCTATTTCCTGCACAGACCACCATTTGAAGGTGACGGGGGCAGCTCGCACCAAAAACTGCCAAACAAATCTCTGGCCCCGCGACCCTGAGGCAGTAAACCATGATGAGCCGCCTGCAGTTTGGGCCGGCTGGCCATCCAAGCTTTGTAGGCCTGGCAGATTAGGCTTTGAGATTTTTGTGTGTAGGGTTTAGCACTTAGAGTTTAGGCAATCTGTGTTTAGAGTAGGCGTTGGGTTTAGGGCTTAGATTTTGGGGATAGAGTTTAGGATTACATTGCGCCAGCTTGCCTGATCACAATCCCAAACAACTTTGTCATCATAAGAAAGGCTGCTAGGCTTCAGGCCCAAAGCCATATTCTATCTACTTGAGGAGGACTATAGCTAGAATTATTATTAAGTTTAGGCTTCGCCATGGGTCCTTGGGGAGGCTTGTTTGTTGCGGCAAAGTTCTGGCCTGCTGTTTAGAGTTTATAGGGTTTAGGGCTTATAGTCTTATAGGGTTTCATAGATTGCTTTTGGGTGGATACTGTTTGAGTCTTGATAATCGCTTCCCCCTAACATCAAACATAAATTGCGGGTCCCCCAAAAACAAAAATTATGAAAACAACACCCCAGACCATTTCAAAATTGCCAAGACTACAGCTCGGATCCTCTGAATTAGGGGGTTACAAGCACGACTCTTCAGGTTTAGGGATCTCCTTCATTTCCTAGGTGTTGATTGTTTTCAATGCTTTTTACACAGGAATTAGAAAAATCTGGATGCGATGTTACTGGGTTTTACTGTGAGTTTACATCGCTTTTAACTTTTCATTATACTGTAATCAGGTTCTAGCTAGATTCCAAAAGTTATATATAGACTTTAGCTGGTTTGGTTACGATTCTAAATTGATCTGAGATAGCAACTTACATTTGATTTTCTATTTCAGTTGCTTTTTAGTTTGATTTTATAATTGATGTTTTTTTTCTCCGATTTTAATTGGATATAATCGGACTTTATTCAAGGAAGAGCGTATTTTGGGTGTAATTCAATTGGCTCGAGCTGCAACGTGCATAAACCTATCCCCACGTTTCCATGTCATGTTCCATATGATCTTCTACTTGGTTCTCCATTAACTTTACCCTCATCCTACACAGCCAGCTTCTACGAGAAGAAGATGAAGGGATGACTGCAAGTGGTTGGCCGTCTGTTTGTTCAGGGTTTAGGGTTTAGGGTCACAGTTCACCCTTGAAGCTTAGGGACACCTCATCGCTCAGGTGTCGCTTGTCATGTGGGGTCATCTTCGGATGTTGCCATGCCATATGAGCCAATCTGAGCTCCTACTATGCCCCTTATACCCCCTATAGTAGTCCCCTATATAACCCCCTTTAGGATTTAAAACTATAGACATAGCTCATATGCAACAATGAGGTTTCTTGCGCGTCTTAGGCAGGCAGGTAAGTTTCTTGAAGAACAAGCGCCGGCAAAACGGAGTCGCAGCCAGGCAAGCCTGTATGCGTGTTCGTACATGACATGAGCTATAGTCTGAACTCCTTGAAGGAGGTTGTATAGGGATTATATCAGGGAGTACTATAGGGCTTAATCAGGGGGATAATAGGAGTTTAAACTTATAGCTCACATGACTTCAAGCATGGCGGCCATAGGGATGCATCCATGCATTAGCTACGGTTGAAGGGCTATGTCATGTCGATGCATACTCGCTACCCTATCATAGAACCACAGGCATTGTTTCGTGCAGCTTGTGCACGCGGGTCATGCGCGTGGTCTCTTCTGCTGATGGGCCAAACGTCGAAGACCCAAAACTACACACGCGCGTGAATCTCTCTAACAAATTAAAATTAGCAAGACCGGCTCACCCACTCCCCATCCTTTCAGTACAACCTGCACCTAGGCCCATGAAACTCTTGGACATTCTTGGGCGGCGGGGGTGGGGGTTTGACGATATGGAGTTGAGGGGATGAGCATGAAAGAAGCTGTCAGGACACCCTGCAACTAAGCAGTAGACCAGCTAAAACAGGTCGATATGATTTTTGGAGAAATCACATGTTGCTATCAACAGTGTAAAGGCCTCCGGTTACAATCTTGGCATGAAGCCTACATGATGCAGTACGAAAATATCCCCCCATATTTAATGCCCGTTGACAAGCAAGTCCTGGGCTCCCTTGAAGAATCGTTCGGAATCATTCTTACTAGGGGAGAGGCGTCTGAATGTTCACTTGAGGGAGGAGTTTACTAATTCACCCTAACCCATCTCCTAAGCTCTCGAAACCCTAAACCCTAAACCCTATCGAAACCACTTCGTTCATCTCCCTCTGTGGCCTTCAAACAGGGAATGTCAGCGGCTGTCCAGGCATTGCTGTAGAAGTCGCTGTTGAACCTGAATCACATAATGTTTAGGGCTTACGGTTATATAGGGGATTATATAGGGAGCAGGACTACTATAAGGCCTATTAAAGGGTATACTAGGAGTTTAGACTATGAAAGATATGGGGGCTTCAAAGCCCTGAACCTCACATTTTTGAAAACGCAGCCCCTGAACCCTGAACCCATAACATCCCCAAAGCCTAACACCTCAACTCTTACGCTCAATTCCTCGAACCATGGACTTCAAATCCTAAACCCTAACTACTAATCCCTGAGCATGAGCCAATGTTTGCTGCGTCCAAGGAGCTGGGCCTCAGTTGCCTCAGTCAGCTTAGCATCATGGATCCCCCTACTAACTCCCTAGGCCCCCCTTAATTAAGGCAGGGCCAATCAGCCCCAAGTAGGGTCAATTAAGGGTGAGCCTAAAAGGGTAGTGTGGCGGAGGGGAGTAAGGAAACCCATGATAGCAGGGTATGAGGATATCCCAGGGTCAGGGAGATAAGGATTTTGGGTTCAGGGTGACAAGGTGGCAGGCTCAGGCTACCTAGGATGTATGACCTTGCTGCCTATACTGGAGATATTGAATAAAATAGGGTTCAGGGTTAATGCTTGGAAACCAGACTTTAGGCCGTATCTCTTGGTCCCTAAACCCCAAACCCTAAACCCCAAACCAAACAGACTGCATATCTGAGCTTGTGTGTTGTGCGAGAATGGCTATGCGGGCTTGCTAGACACCTTTTGCTTCTTTGAAAACTGGGTTGGCCTTTGGCACCCTCTGAAAAATATCAGTACATAGGATTCTTGAGAAACCAATTCGGCAAAAATATTTAAGTATCCCAAAGGCCAACCCAGAAAATTAAACTTGGAGTGGACCTCTTTCAACGATGCCCTGATCCCTCTATTCCTACAGCGAACTCTAAACCCTACTACATTCCATACCCTAATCCCTAAACCCTAATTTCGCACTGTGCTCTGCTGAAAAAGACTTTCAGGGTAACGACTTTCGCTTTCAGATCTTGTCGGGCCTCCACTTGCCTGAGGCTTCTGGAGGGTTTTGGCTGGATACCGCCCCACCAAGCCTTAGGGTTGCCGAAAGTATGTGTTCCCTTCAAACATCAGAGGCCGCGTTAGAGTAAGGACATACATAGGATCCTATTCACAGCAGAAGATAGTCATAGTTGCAGTGCTGGCGGGCTGTTGTAGGGTTGGGGCAGTACCCAAGTTTCAGAGCTTCGGCAACACTAGCGCTTGTAAATTTGCTGCAGTGAGTTGAGAGCTCACATCTTAGGCGCATGCTTCAGGTCCCGGATAGCGTGAAGATCCTTTCGGAAGGTGCGGCCCTTCGGGATTGGGGGAATCCACACCCCCGACCTCAATCGTTGGGGTAGCCGCTTATCGAGTCTTGCACCTTGAGGAGCTCGGGTGCTCACGATGGGCAATCCAGCAAAACAACTAAATCCATACTTACACAGACGGGCTACAGCCTAAACTCCTTAAAGGGGGTCACATAGGAGATTAGACAGGAGAGTATTATAGAGGTTACCAAGGGGGATACTAGGAGTTCAGACTATGGCTCATATGATGCCCCTTGACACCAGCATCATAGCGGCTAGCAAAAACCTGCATGGAAAGCTTACGAATGGGCTGACTTTGAAGATTGTGGGTGGCAATGAAGCAGGTGTTTGACCCTAAGACTGTAAAAATTGACAACCACCGACCTTCCACTTCAAATGATGCTGCAACGTGCATACTGTAGGGCAAAGATACTTTAAACAGGTCCTCCAGTACAGCCTGATTCACGTTGGCTACAGATTGGACTGTTTCATATAATGCGAAATACCTGATAGAACGGAAACGGACTGGCAACTTTCCCCCGTTGCCGGAATTTACCTCGTGGGTACAAGATATCCTTAAACAAGAAACCGAAACAGCGTTTGTGGCCGTTGGCCCCCCTGATACTACTTTCATCTGCTCGCCACACGCTGGATTCAGCTGTTCAACACTGATCCTCTTCCTGGAACTCACAACAAAGGACCCCACACCCTAATCATTGTAAAATGGTGCTGTCTCGAGGATATTTGGGACCTGGGGGATCTCAATGGGGAAAATGATGATCCCCAGCTGAGAAGCATCCAAAGCGTGGAACCTTATGCAGCGCGGACTTTCAGGGGTTCTGCAAACAGGAGAGTTTGAGAATAGGCTTCATAGGGACTATATAGGGGTTATAGTGGAGAATCGAATGGAAATTTGAATTGAGAACGGCATGGCAACTACCCAATATTAAACCCCCAACCCCCCTAATATTAAATGCTCCCATTGTGTGGTAAATCACACAATCTATTGGGAGTACTTAATATCAAGGGGGGTGGGGGGCTTAATATTACGGGGAGGGGATTGGGATTAACATCGGATTACAAAGGGGAACCGTGACGGCTCCTTCTGCAGGATGATGTAGGACTTGTTTCGTTTTCGGGTGTTGGGTTTAGGCTCTGGAATATGGTGGAAATCATGAAATGTTGTCGGCAAGAATCCGGCCCTGCATTCAGGCATGATGTTTCTTCAAATACGAAGGCGCTTCCCACAAAATTGCCCACTATCAACCGCATCTGCTTATTTTGGCGGACATTGTAGCTCTGTGGCATGTCTGGGAAAGCATTAGAAATGGGATCACAAACATCTGTTTCACAAGAGCTGCGAAAGGTGCGTTTTCAGAAGCTGGGTGAATAGCTTAGACCTGAAATTCGCGGCTTGAGGGAGTCAAGCAAATATTCTGGGCTCTCGGATGGAAGAGCTTGCTGTTTTGACAACATCTGAGCTACAGTCTAAACTCCTAGTATCCCCCTTAATAAGACCTGCAATAGTCTCCTATATATTCCCCTATATCCCCCCCACTTCAGGAGTTCAGACTATATCTCATCTGAAGCCCTGCCAAGCAGCTTTTCCCCTGGGCCCCAAGCGGAATTGTGCAGACTGTAGGGGTCTTCTTAGAATAACCTATACACCCATTAACATGGGTCTTGTACCTGATGCTTTGGTATCTTTACCGTTTTTTCGGGTCTGGCTTGCTTTAGGTAAATGATTGGAACAAGGTTTTGGGCACTTTCTACTTCGACCTCAGAAGCGTTTTACGTGCGAGGTAATGTTGCACAGTTTTCAAAATTCTGGCCCTTCGGCCAAAAACCATAGCCGGACCTGTAGTATATGAGTCAGACTCCTCGCCTGCAAATGCCCCCAAAGTCGTAGCTAGACTCCCCCAAACAAAACTCCAAAAGAAGATGTCTCTACACTCCAGTCCTTCTAGGATCAAACCACCGGGAGTTCCACATTTCTTGTTGAAGAAGTATACGTCTTAAGCCTGTAGTCATTTGCTTGCAGCATCGGATGTCCTAAAATTGTCAGCAGGCCTTTTGAAGTTTTACCGCAGGTTCTGCAAGGTGGAACACATGACGAAGATGTACCGTGTCACACAACACGTGACCCAAACACCCTGTACCGCTCTCCTCAGCACACCTCTTTCAGACAGAGAGGCAGCATGAAGTCCGCATAGGTAATGCTGGAGCCGCCTGCGTCTGAAATTGTTAACTTCGCAGTTTCAGCAGTTTTGCGTTGACGTCTTACACTGTAGGATCTCCAGCTTTGGGCCTAGTTTGTGTGTCTTCAGGGTAGGCCATCTACGTTCTGGGGGTTGTATGCACCATAGTGAAGACATGTACAGACAACATGGGCCTGCAAGGAAGCTGCAACGAAAGACCACATGCACAATCACAAGGAACTGTTCAAGCGTGCTCGACTCAAAGTATGCTAGTTTCGCAAAATAAGGGGACCCCAATATAGACCCAAAAATACTATAATCCTTATTCTGGGGACCCCCAGAATGGTACCCCTAATTTTGGGGAACCCTCGTATCTTGCCATTTGTCTCGTTGAGGGAGGGCGGCAGGATCTTAGGAAGCCATCGTTCTGAAGCAGAGGATTGCATGAACCCAATTTCTTGGGACTTGTCAGTGTCTGAGTGTGTCGAAAGAACACCCAACAATCCACACTGGGGGCACCATGTGAGCAATAGCCTAAACTCCTAGCATCTCCTTGACTAACCCTATAATACTCCCATATATAATCCCCTGTACAATCCTCTCATATAAAGCCCCTTTTAAGGAGTGCAGACTACAGCTCATGTAACCCGTTTGTAGTCACAATGCATCCCGAGAGTCGTCCAGGGTGCTTATGCAAGTTTACGAAGCGCACGTAGTTCTAAGACATGGGTGTTTAGGGTTTTAGGGTTTAGGGGTCTAGGGTCTTATGGGGGTTGTGGGTTTCAGGGTTCTAGGGTCTAATGGGGGCTTAGGGTTTTAGGGCTACCTGTCGTACCCACCTTGCCTGCAATTGGCTTTTCGGCACCTACACGCTTCACGACTTTCTCGAAATGCTGCAGCCATACCTGAAAGGCTGAGGGCGGTGTGTCAATTAGGAATTAGGCTGGGGTACGTGGTTGAGAGTTCTAGGGTTGAGGGTTGCAGGATGTAGGCTGCTGGGCAACCATGTAGGCTGCCTTGCCCTTTGCTATTGGATTGCTGGACGTTTCCGGGGGCTCACCCATCATGTTCCTTTAAACCTGATGAAGATACAAATTTAATACAGTACATGAGATCGGGAAAACCAAGTCTTCAAACCCCCTCTCCCTGGAATGCAGCAACCTCGATGAAACAGCTTGTCATGCTGCATTGGGTCCAAGACAAAACACCAAGGTAGAGTAACATGATTTTGGGTCGCAAGGCTTCAGGTTCAGAATTTACATATTTCCCTTATATCGTCAAAATTACTTGTTTGTGGCACGGGGGAATCTACTTAGGGTGCCCCGTATCGTTTGCAGGTCTGGGAGATATCGTTTTGAGGCATCGCCTTTTTAGGGTGCCCCGTATCGTTTTGCAGCGGTCTTAACATCTTTCTACTCATTGAACAACCACCCTTACTACTCGACAATAACAACAATGTTGACCGCGGCTTATATGTATATATATATATATTTATAAGTATAGTTAAATATATATATATATATATCAAGAAGATACTACATTATTTCCGAACCCAAGCCTTAAAGCTAAATATTAGTTTCCATTTTCTTTCTCCACTATCGCCGCATCGTTTGAATCACTTGTCTTCTTCTCAGTTATGTTCTTATTGGTTTTGCTGTCATGTATCATACTGGCTGTTCCACATGCTATGATTACACAATTCCTGAACCCTAAACCTTATGGTTATATAATCCAGAACCCTAAGGCTCCATATCGGTACTTTTTCTACACCTTGCGGCTCAATGTAGGTGCTATTTATGGACTTGGAGCCCTAGGGTAGGCATGTTTACCGTAACTCTAATGGGAGACGGGGAGTCAGTTCGGAACCCCACCAGACCAAGCCGTAAGTTACCCCAAACCCTCCTGAGTCCACAAACCCAAACTATCCCCAAAGCAGGACTCCGGCATAGGTTTTCTAGGGTTTTGGGTTTAGTCTTTAAGGTTCAGGGCAAAACCGTAGATGCCACTGTTTGTTGATTCGATGTATACCAGGAAAACTAAGATTCATCTCCAACTACGAGCCAGTAAAGCACTCCCTCTCTCTCTTTTTCTTTTATCTAGCAAGGAACGCGATACTACGAATACGGGCTGCCCAAATGCAAACGGGCAAAGCCCTGTATGGCATCTTGTCTTCTTCAGGTGCTAGGGGGTACTACTACTTCTTCTCTCTCTATCTCTCTCTCCCAGCAATTCAGGTCTCCCTGTCAGCGCCCTGTAAAGCGCTATTTGATTCCAGTTCTCAGTTCCTTTCATGCTTTTGCATTTGGTTCGTCTCCATTCATCAGGACCCCTTGTCACTGTAGTCGCCTGAAACCCGTAACATAAGTTTTTTGGAAAATCCCCTAAGGTTATACTATAATAGGAATGAAAAAGAATTCCTAGGGAGGCTACAGTCCGGGGTCTATCTTATGTTTTTCACCGCCTAGCTGCTCCCATGCGGCCAGCGCTCCACTCTTTGGACTTCTTATCCTTGGCGGTTTAGGGTTTAGGGTTTAGGTAAGGGATTTCCTTCATCTTGGCCTTTTGGGTAGGGGCTTGGCCAGGGAGGTGAACCTTAAACTCTAAACCGTGTGCATCTTGGCTTTACGAACGCCTGGCTTCAGTAGTATGTAAGGGTATGGCTCAGATCCATGAGGTTTGATCAGCGTTTAGGGTTCAAGGTTTGGGGTCGCCTCCTTTAAACCAGGACTACTGTTGGATTTTTTTGATCAGCTTCTGCATGGTAGCTTTCAAAAGTAGGGGGGCCCAGTATCGACCCGAATACACAACAACCCTGAGTAAAATGGAGCCCCAAAAAGGGACCCCTGTTCTCTGGACACCCGAAACCCTATATTGAATTACTCTTTTCTAATTAATTTTCAAATTTGTTCCCTTTCAGAAACTTGACCCTAGAATTCTCCGCCTTAAAAGTCCTTACCTCTTTAGCCCGGGCTGCGACCTGCCACGTATGGTCATATCTATAGTACTCGAAGCAGTTATGGCACTACCAAAGTAGCACCTGCGGTGTACAATCTAATATGGATATGTGGGGCTGATGCACAAAAAATGCGGAGGCGCCTATCTTCAACCTTTATCCCCATCTGCCCAAGTTGCTCCTAGACCTTAAACCCTAAGCCGGTCCGCAACAAGCTTGCCTGTTTCAGGTTAAACCCTAAACCCCGCCTAAACCCCCTTGCTGTCAAGTTGCTGCCTCCTCTTTCTGAGTTGTATAGGGTGCCTGGCATCATCAAGGAGGAGATGCTGATAGCAAAGCTCAAGTGACATGGGGGGCGGTCTTTCTCAGAGGCTTTGTCATTGAATGTACTAACCTTGGCGGCTACAGATACTGAAAATGCACATGTGAGTGGCCCAGACCACTCCGTGAGATCACCTGACTACAATACTACGCCCCCTAAACCATAAACCCTAAACCCATAAAACCGGTTTAGGGTCTAGGAATAGATTGCGGGCACCCCGGCAGCGTCTGGTAGGATTTGGCTTCGGCATTTCTGGCGGCCTTCTGGTCCATCGGGTGGAAAGATGCGCGGCCCTCCGCAACGTAGTCAACAGCCTTGTCTGCGACGGCTGGAGCTTGCAATCTTACCAGCCAAGCTACCCAAACCCTCCAAACCTAAACCACTTAGTCCAAGCCCTGAAACTTGAATGCTCTTTTGTGGTGTGTACGCTTTGAGAATTCCGGGGGTCATAGTAAAATCAAAAATAAGACCAGTTCCTAAGGAGATAGGAATATGTTCGCTTGCAAGATCTCCTTAACAACATCTCATGGCATTCAGTCAGGTGGCTGGCTATGGAGGCTTAGGGTTTAGGGTTTTAGGGTTCACAAAGTGACAGAGATCGGTACGCCTCCAATACTCACATGGGAAAATGGGACATGATAAAGACACAACTAGCTTATGTAAGGTGTATTTAGGGTTAAGGGAATTGTTACTGGTCCTTTCTTGCTTCCTAAGCCCCTTCAGCAGCAACAGCTTCAGTTGTCCTGCACATGAACCTGAGGACCTAAAAGCCGTAAACCCGAATGTAAACAGGGTTTGGGTTTAGGGTTTAGGGTGGATAGTCGAACTGAAGAAGACCTTCTACTGACGACCCGAGCGATGGCGAGCTGGTTTCCTGCTTTCTTTAGCCTGCACAACTCATTCAGGGCCAATGTCGAACTTCCCTCCCCAAATCCATGGCATGCACGATCATGGAACATGTAACTAAAAAGAGGGCTGCAATAATTACACACGGAAGTAAGTGACGCGTTGCTTTCTGAATTCCCAGCATCTTCTTGGCCCTGAAACCTCCTCCGCACCACCTGGCCAAAGGACCAGCACCAGTCCTGCTGCATGGGCTCTACGTGACCATAAACGCTACTACACCCTTGGCCCTATATAACCCATTACTTAGGTGGAAACCCACTGTAATAGTGGTACAACAGGAATATAAGAGGACCCGAATATAGTTATCATCATCCCTTGTAGTCACTATTACAGGGTGGGGGAGTCCTCCAACCCAGCATCGTACTTTCGATGTTCTTCTCCATTCCTTCTAAACCCTGATCCCTGAACCCATTGCAATACAGTCCAGCGAAGTGGCATATTTTGCCTGATCAGAATACGACCTCCGGGAAAATAACCTTTTTTTACTCGTTCTTAGTGAGGCATACGGGAATATTTGTTGCCTATATAATCTCAATATAATATACTCCCTTATTCCCTACTAGGCCCCGCGTCTTTTGGACATCCCACTGAAAAAAGCAATCTCCGAAGAAATGCAACTATAAACTACTCTGAAGAATGAAGGGTTAGTCTAAGTTCCTGTCGGAACACCTTGCTAGGCTTAGGAAGGTCCGTTCTTGATCTGGGGAGCATTTTGCGTGATCTGGTCTGCCCGCGCAATTTCAGCAGGCACGGTTGGCGAATAGCCCAAGCAGCGCCTAGGGTATGGGTGCATGTGGGATTTTCTTTCTGTTGTATCCCTCTGGGTAAAAAGGGGCTGCAAACAATCCTTGCAGCCTCCAGGAATCCTTAAGAGTGCCTGAGGGCCACCCCTAGAAAAAGCAGTGAACGTGTAAGGCCGTGAGAACTACAATCACTTCAATTGATTGTAAAGTCTAGAGTGTTCAAGCTTCAGACTTCAGATATGCAGCTCTTTATCTTGAGAGGTAGACCTATAGTCCCCCTTGAGTAGATAGAATATGGCTTTGCGTATAATATAATAAGATCCCCATATAGCTCATATTCTATCTACTTAAGGGGGACTATAGCTTACGGCCCAGGGAGCCCTGCATGTTGCTGAAAGCCAAGCCAAGCTTGCGGACCATAGGCTAGGGCTAGGAAGGGCCTAGTATGGTAACTATTGCGGCTATATAGGGATAACGGAAAAGAACATGGGCACTACTAGAGTATATTGGCGTTATATAAGGTTTAGAGTTTAGGGATTAGCAGTCTGGCCTCAGCTCCCACCCAGTATCGGCGGTGTAAGATAAATATGTGACTTGTGCTCTATGCCTTAAGACAATCACCATCAATATCTTGTGGCCAGTGATCAAGGATTGGGGCCTGAAGCAAGACATATTCCACATCAGAATCGTGCGCTCCCCACATTGGTAGATGCCACCATAACACCCCCAAAACAGTGAGCCTTTTTGACAAGGCCCCAACTTGAAACCCACAATTTCGAGATAGACCAAAAGGCTAATAACAATCAAAAGTAAATACGACCCAGTCTGCTTTGTCCCGCAAATTCGGATTGCCCTAAGGGTCCAAGTACCCAATAATCATATACTTACCCAAAATCTGTACTTTAATTACTACTACCAATATCCCAAGTACCTAATTATTGGGTACATGGACCCTTAGGGTTGCTTCTTACCACCCAGCTGATGTCTTCAAGTCTTAAGAGAACAGGAGTTCTGGAGCCCTGACGGAGGCCTGGTACAGTACTGTATGGCATACGTATTACATGATTTCAATCATTGATACACCGCTCCTCTTCACTTGCTTGGCGAATACCATGACTCTTTGTCCGAATTCGTAGGGTCTCCTTTTACGGGCAATGGCTTCATAGCAGGTCAGCCAAGAAAAGCAAAAAAAGCCTTTCAAAAGACTGAAAGAATACTTCATGACGGAACCATATACCTACTGGTGCAGCTCCTGAGGTAAGCCTAAACCTTGGTTACTGCCCCCCTCAGTAACAGCTGGATGATAATTATAATATGGTTATATATATATATAGCCCCTAATAGGGCCCCTAGTATAGACTGTTACTGGGGGAGGCAGTGCCCAACCCAAACCCTGAACCCTTTCATACACGGATTCTGTTCGCCTCAACAGTTCAACCTCACCTACAGGGCTACAGTACTTGCCTGCAACAGTCTAAATTCGGGGTCATATTAGGGGCTATATATTGGTAGTTTCCCAAAATAAGGGGACCCCAATATGGACCCCCAAAAGTGTCATAGTCCGTATTATTGGGACCCCAAAAGGGTACCCCCTAGTTTTGGGAAACCCCCATATAACTTCATTAAACATTCTCCAACTGTTACAGAGTGGAGGCAAGCCGCGAGCTATACCCTTGCGTTGAGGCTTTCTTACTGATATAGTATCACAGGGTCCATTGACCTGGAAGTCTTCCATGGCTGGTAAGATCACAATTGTGTGAGGACGAGCTGACAATTGCTTGAAGGTCAATGCTTTTGGCACCAATCCTAAACAGCCCCTGACCCTAAACCCAAAAACCGAAAATGACTCCCCATGGACAGCAGGAACCAGAAGTCAACATGAGACAACGGTTTGAGGACACTTGGCCGGCACACGATTCTTCGAAGGGTTTCTGCAGTTTTCCCATGTTCTTTACATACCGCTGAAATACCATGTTGTATTAATCCTCGCCCTAAGGGTCCAAAGACTCAAATAATGGGGTTTTAGGGCCCAAATACTATAATCTGAATGGTATTTGGAACCTAAAGCCCTACTATTTGGGTCCTTCCAACCTTGGGGTTGTTTATCTAGGCTACAGCTCACCCGCAAAACAACCATGAACAAAGATGAAGTGGATCCAAAGGCACCCGAGGTAAGAGAGGCATGCAGCTGTCTGATTCCTTTGCTTAGGGTTTAGGGTTAAGAGGTTAGGGTCTAGGGTCTAGGGTTTAGGGTTCAGGGTTTATGGTTCAGGGTTTGGGGTTTAGGCTTAAGGGGTTAGGGTCCAGGTTTTAAAGGTTTAGGGGTAAGGGTTTAGAGGTGAGGGATTGGGGTGAGGTTGCTGCATTGTGCCAGGAAATACACGCACCACCTCACGCTGTGTCTTAATGGTATCTGTGGAGGCGCATATAGTGCAATGCCGGACGTACTACCTTCACCTTCATGCAACGTGACAAGCAAGTCTTTCAGAAAACGAACTGGACTGAGAGAAGTCCTGCGTATTCCTTTAGTTTACAGCAGATTGCAGCTGCTGACATGTTTGTATATCCTTTACGGGCAACCAATTGCTGGCTGAAAGCTTTCTTGGTGGAAAAAGTAAATATCCTCATGTGTCCTCAGTGCTGACAAAGCCAGAAAGACTACTTCATATGCTCCCTGCGATTCTGGTGCCCCGGTTAGCACTGCTTTTTCCCGGCCTCAGGGATTGCGTGCGGCGTTGTTGAGTTGTGGTTAATTACAAAAAGGGTTTCAGGGTTTAGGGTTATAGTAATTACAAAAAGGGTAATAGGCCAGGCCCCCAACCACTAATATTGACCACAACGGAGAATGTTAAGATCCTCGTTTTTACTACCACCATTGCTGGTGGGCCTTGCTGTAGGTAGTATACCCTAATTTGGAGTACGCCCCAGGAAAAAAAAAAGGTATAGATTTTCAGATATTGTTTTAATAAGAACCCAGGAACCAACAAAGTATTAAAGTGTAGTACTCCAATATAGGGTATAAGTACACGTCAAGTGTCACGTAGACCTCGTCTCCAGATGGCGGCCGGTGCCAAATCACTGGCGGAAACATGACCTGAGTGAGTTAGTGCTTGGGTACTGCCCCCACCCAGAACAGTCTATATCGGGGGTCCTAGTAAGGGCTATATATAACCATATTATAATTCTTATCCAACTGTTACTGACGGGCAGTACTCAAGTTAGTGCTTGGGTGCAAAGGAGTGTTTCGTGGCCAGCAGGTGTAGGGTAGTTAGAGGATTTGGGTGATGTAAGATTTATAGTCCCCCCTTAAGCAGAGAGAATATGGGGTATATGGGGATCTTATCATAATATACCCAAAGCCATGTCCTATCTAGTTAAGGGGGACTATAGATTGTGCAGCTCTTCAAAGTAAGGAGTGGCCTCTCATCCTTGCCAAGTTGACAAACAGTAGCAACAACAATGGTGACAATAAAAGTCATGCTCACATCAGCAATGCTAGTACGCATAGTCACGATGATGAGAAAAAGAACCAGCATCAAATTCATGGTAGAAAATTGATTGAAGAATTACCAACGTACTTCTAGTATAACTCCACTATATACTACCCCTTCATACATCCTGCTGCGTAAACAGCCCTAAACCCTAAACCCCTAAACTACTTTCACCCAACTAGGAGGCCAAACTCGAGATGCGGGGTGCCTGAGGCGAACAACGACCGGAGACACAGTTGAAGATTACTACATGGACTAAAGGGGCTATATAGGGATTCTATAGGGATTATATAGGGATAATGGAAAAGAAAATGAAAACTACTACTATGTTATAATAGGGTTTAAGGGCCTAAATGATTACCAGTATCATGTTAAGGTCTGTTTGAAGTACTATAGACCATAACTATATAAGGAATATGGAACCATAATGCTGGTATTAACCAGGCCCCTATATTACTTTTGTGGTTCGTACTTCCTTGCTTTGGGGTTTAGGGCCTAGGAATGGAGTTGTTTTCCCACGTGGGTAGCCTTACACAAGGCTGAAATAAGGCTCAATGGGGAGATGGGAAGTATGTGGGGGAAACTGCCCATCTGAAAATTCTCGTTTGCAGTTTAGGGTCCGGGGTACCAATTAAAGGTTCATTGCGGGATATTAGCTATCTACTTGCAACTTCATGGGTAGCTTTAGGCAGGGATAAAAACCTTACGTCAGCCCACGTGCATAAACTATAGTTGCTCTGTAACTCACTGACTACTACGCTGCAGTTGATATGCCATGTTACATGGACCCAGGATTTTGGGATTCAGACGTGGAGTAGCCCTCTTGGTAAGACTCGGGTTGCATGTAAGTCTGCGGGGGTAGAATTCCAGGATCATCTTATAATTATGAAGTGGAGCGGGTCGGGCGCCTGGACCACAGAAAAATCACTTCACAGAGATGCTAGACATGAAGACATCTTTTTGATGATAATGATGATAATGATGATGATGACGATGATGACGATGATAATGAGAACACTACCCAGTAGAGACTTACTGGGGGCAAGTAGGGAATAAGGAAATACCTTAGATTCTCTGTACGGATTATATTACCTGATTCCTTACCAACTGTGGATGGAAGAATCTTGCACCACCTAAAACCCTTAGGCCCTTAAATTATTGAAATTCCCAGGACTTAAAGGACTTAAGGTGGTGCAAGATTTCCTCCATCAACAGAACCACCAGTAAGGAAAAGAGTAGCAGCAGTAGCAGCTCTTCATGTCTGGCCCAGTTGCCGGAGAAGGAGCGTTGTCTAAGCGAGCCACAGCTTCGGCGCTGCCTTGCGCAGCATCTCACCGGGCAGGGGCTCCTATGATAACTACTATGTTACATGGGTGTAATGAAGGATAGTACGGTCTAATGTGATGCGGAGATATATAAATAATCCAATAAAACAAATAAGTACGTAAACAAGTAAATAACAAACAAATGAATAAGGCTCGTTGAAACTGTTACAGACACTTAGGGGTGGGTATCATTAGCACGTCTTCAGCCTGTCTTCTTTCACCTGGAGACCTCCTTTCAGGAGTTGTGTCTTTCCGCAAAGGAAACGCGTTCACGATCACAGCTGCTCTTCCCCTAAGGGTCCATGTACCCAATAATTAGGTACTTGGGATATTGGTAATAGTAATTATAGTGCAGATTTTGGGTAAATAGATGATTATTGGGTACTTGGACCCTTAGGGTTCCTATCTTCAAGATCACCCGGGTTTCATTCTAGGTGAAGCGTAACAATCACTACTACGGCCCACAAACGAACAGAAGTCTTACGCTTGTTACTTACTTAGCACAGGATGATTTAGACTAATTTCAATTCCCAACTTAAGGCCGTTTTGGTACTATTCCTATCTATTCCCTATATAAACCACCATTTTGGATGAGGTCGGGTGAGGTCGCTTTGAATTGCCCTACTTAGCCCAGCCCCACCAGCGAGGAAAACCGCGGAATGCCAACCCCAAGACCTATACTGGCTTTATATAGGTTAGGGTTTATATAGGCTGGGGTTTATATAGGTTAGGGTTTATATAGGCTGGGGTTTATATAGGTTAGGGTCTATACAGGTTAGGGTTTATATAGGTTAGGGTTTATATAGGTTAGGGTTTATATAGGTTCGGGTTTATATAGGGTTTAATTGTATAGGTTAGGGTTGATATAGGTTTGGGTTTGTATAGGTTAGGGTTTAGGGTTTAGGGATGGAAAAGAAAATGGAAACTTCTGTAGTATATTGGGGTTATGTAGGGACAACGGAAGGAAACTTACTCTACTTACTATAGTGTATTGGGTTTATATCGGGATAATGGAAAAAACAATGGCAGCTACTATAGTCCATTGGGGTTCTATAAGGATAATGGAAAATGGAAACTGCTACAGTATATGGGGGTTATGTAGGGATAAAAAATGGAATCTATAACCCTAAACCCCAAATCCTAAACTTAAATCCTAAACTGTAAACCCTAAACCGCAAATCCTAAACAATTTAGGGTTCCAGCCTCGAAAGGCATCCATGTGTCCCGTCTCCCCGTACAAGTTTTCCTGGATCGGTTGGATGTGAAGTCATATAGGGTAACATACGGGTCATTCAGGGGAAATATAGATGTATAGAGAGTAATATGGGGGTTATATAGGGTGGTCATATAGGATGATAGAAGGTCTTATAGGGTAATATAGGGTGACATAGGGGTTATACATCGGAGTTATATAGCGATGATGGAACTGAAAATGGAAACTACTCCCTAAACCCTAAACCCCTAAACCCTAAACCCTCCTATTTGGGGTTTCTGGGCAACAACGGAAAAATTAGCAAGGCTAGGGGCAGTACTGCGAGTAAACTCAGCGCAACGAAGAAAAACTTAGGGTTCAAGGCTTAGGGTTTAAGAGGTTTAGGGTTTAGGGGTTTTAGGGTTTAGGGGGTTTAGGGTTTAGGGCTTGATGGCCAACAAAACGTTATTCTAGAAGAACTTAGTAGCTTCGAACGCAAGACCACTCGGACCATCTGCAGGAATAGTGGCAACAGCACGGACCATAGTAACAATGGTGCAAACATTCAGCATGACCTTCAGCACCCAAAAATACTGTTGCTATGTGGAACCATTCCGTTGCCTAATACAAACCAGTGAGTAACTATTAAACCCCTTCCCCTAGACTTTGTCAAAGCTGCAGTGCTCATCAACATGGCGAACCCCTTGTCATTGGCTTGCTTTGTGGGGGTTCAGGATGTTGCATGAATATAAAGTAGATATAGTATATACATATATATATATGTACACATGCATACACCCTAAATTCGACACTCTTGATAATAAAGACTGACAACAAGGGACCTCCAGGTTTTGGGAACCCCGCACTTGTATGCACCTACAACCTTCAAGTACTATTGATGGACCAGATCTCACATGGCAAAATATCCTTTACTCCATGACCCAGCTCAGCTGCTGGGGAAGGCAATAAGTCTACGCGCAAAAGGTACAGGAACTGCCGGAAAGTACTGTTGATGTTCGCAGTCAGCTTTAGATATAGTCCCCCTTAAGTAGATAGAATATGGCTTTGGGTGTATTATAACAAGATCCCCATATACCCCATATTCTATCTACTTAAGGGGGACTATAGGGTTTAAGGTTCAGAGCTGGGATCATGGTCCTGCATTGATTAGCACGTCCTGCTGTCTGCCTCATGGGTCCACGAGGACAACGCTTCCCGAACAACCGCTGCAATTACCATGCGAACCATAGTCTAAACTCCTAGGGTCCACCTTGAAAACCCTCATAATAATGTCCCATATACTCCCCCATATACCACGCCCCCATTAAGGAGTTTAGACTATAGCTCATGTGCTGATGCAGGACGACCTACCTTAAGCGGCTGAAGATGTTAAGGGATTATACTAGTACCCCCACCAAAAAAAGGTATCCCCCGAGATTTAGATTGCCAGTAGGTCTTGTTAGTGGTTTACTTAGTTCTTATTAGCTCCTTAAACCCGGGGGGTACCTTGGGGGGTGCTCTTCTAACCCTTAATAAATATCATGCTTGCTGGTGTTTGGTAGGGAATTACAGAAGTGCCCATATGACCCGCTGTTTCCTCAATCCTCAGCCCTACTATTCGTGCTTCATTTCCCTTCTCCAAAATCAGAACACTCTATATATGTATATATATATACAGATATACTCAGAAGGACTATACTTACGTGTGTTCGGGAGAGAATGGAGCATTGGATGGATGCTGTCGAAGAGCCGAGGTCACGTCGTACTTCACGCCAGCATCCTCGCGCACGTGGTTTAGGGCTTTGGCTTCTTCAGAAATTTTGTGAGTTGTGACTGCTTCTACACGGTCTATGTAGGCCCAATTTCTGGCTATGGGGACCCTAGACCCTAAACGATTGGGGTGTCTGGGTAGGGTTTGAACTGAGTTCACAGTCTGGGACTGGGTGTGGGCTTGACCCCTAGCAACCCGAAGGGCAGCCTCAAGGACTCCAGCGGTTTGAGTGGTTCTTGTAAGCCCCCAAACCCTGTTTAGGGCTGATAGTCCACCTTAAGTAGATAGAATATGGGTATAGGGGGATCTTATTATAATATACCCAGAGCCATATTCTATCTTCTACTTAAAGGGGACTATAGGGTTTAGGGTTTAGGGCGCAGAAGGGACTATGGACATGTGGTCTATAGGGATCATATCGGAATTATTATCTCTTATTCCCTACTGAGAACCAGCAAGAGGTTGGTACATGACAAGGACTTCGGGATGTTTTTCCGGATGGTAAGCTTCTCCTTATAGCCCGTTGCAAGCTTTGAATCCCACATGGCGCAGTGAAGCCCCACAGCACCGTAGTAGGGACGAAGGGGCTGCATGGGGCACCGTGAGGATTAGACGCGGCTTGCTAGGATGAAAACCTTGATGCTTTCCGCCTTCCCCATGTTAGTGGCGAGATATATGTGAATACACATATATATATATAACATGCACCCACCTTCAAAATTCTTTACAGGGCAAGTGAGGAGGACGTGATTACTTCTGATGCGACTCCTCGTGCTGCGAAGCAACGGCATAGAAAAACAAGCAAGCAACAGTCCCCCACCCAATATGTGGCACTTGACAAATACCCAGAGTGAGCCCAGACCCCTGAAAATGGATATCGTCAAGAACGTGCAATGAAATTGCAATGTCCCTAGATAGGGGGGGGCCTGATATTATGGACCCCAGAACACTAGAAGCCTTATTATAGGGACCCCGAGAAACGCACCCTGAATTTTCCCAGATATGTAAAGATGGCTTCATAGGCGCTGGCGGCAATAGGCCCCTGTCTATGTAGAGTTCATTAGTACGGAGCGATGGAATACATCCTTTCGCAGTTCCTACGTAATCTCCGGAGCATTTGCAGTATCCAAACTCTGCACTTGCCGGGAACTCAAAAAAACTGTTATGAGGAAGTGCACACAGAATCTTAGATTGTTTGCTCCGAGCTCTCACTCTGCGTGGCAACCCCTCATGCAGAAGTCAGCAACACTTCTTTAAATCTGGCATGCATTCTGACTGCACAACAGCACAGAACCTGTGAGACCTTTCGCAAAGCCCCTACGTGGAGGCTAATGGTTTATAACTGCGTTTGAAAACAGGATAGCTGTCGCTATAGCTGACTACAACCTTCTTTGGAACACTTGAAGCACTACATACTTCATTAAGCCCACCTCAAAGTGCAAATGATTTGAACAACTGGCAGCTTTGTTTCTAATCCCCCAATTGAACCCTACGTCGTGGAGATGACCGCATCATCGTAAAGGAGCAAACAGTCTAATCCTACGTGGCAAAATGAGGCCAGCAAGCTGCACAAAGAGGCTCCTAGGCCAAAAACTTCTTGTAAAAGAGCTGACATACCAAGTAGAAGGCCATCATGGTATGAGAGGAGCTATGTGCATCACCACCAAAGCTGGTCCGAAAAGATCAGCCCAAACAAATATCAACCCTATATCCCAAACCGCCTTAGCCCTAAACCTAATTCCTTGTCCTGAGGTACTCTACACCCTAAACCCTGGAGCCTTCCCTCTAAAAATGGCTCCATATTCCGCTACTATGGATACGTCAAGTATGTGTGCCTGTCTGCTCTTGGGCTTAATGTCATGCAATACAAGCTTTTGCAACTGTGAGCCAGCAAAACTCTCCCTTAACTATATGAGCCATGGCCTAAACTCCTAGCATGCCCCTTCATAAACCCTATAGTAGTTCCCTATATATTCCTTTGTATAACCCCCTTCGAGGAGTTTAGACTATAGCTCATATCAAACCTTTACTCGACCCCAGTTGTGAATTTTCCTTGTTGTTTTGATTCTGCATTATTCTACACCGCTTTTCCTGCAGGCTTGCTGAGGGAAACCCTCAACTTGAAGCTATGGTCCATGACAGATGACAATCACTCCTACGAATCCTCCAGTAACCGCCCAGTCCTAAGCCCACCGAACCTTAAACCATGGACCCTCAACCCGCACCCCCAATCCCTAAACCTTACACCCTCAGACCCAAACCTTAAACCCTAATCCCTCAATCCTACACTCTCAACCCTAAACCTCAAACCCTAATCCCTAAATCCTAAACCCTAAACTCTGGAGTCCTCCATCAGCAACTTCAGGGGTTCAGCTCGACCCTTCAAATCGCCGTCGTGGTACACCAGAGTCCACTCCTAAGGTTGGGAAGTCGAAAGCAGTGGTATGCCAGCATTGGAGCTTACATTCTGAGACCTCTAACCTCAACCCCTCAACTTTCCTAGGCTGAGCCACCCTAAACCCAGAGGTTTAGGGTTCGAGGGTTTAGGGCTTAGGGTTTAAGCTCTTTATGTCCCTCTAAACCCCAGTTTCCCTTTCATTTTCTGTTTGCTTGTCCGTTTGATTCTCCATTCTGGGTAGTATTTCTAAACCCTAAACTTTATATTCTAGTTGCCATGTTCTTGTCCGTTATCCGTATATTTTCATATATATATATATGTATATATACTAATATATAGACCCCTTAAGTAGATGGAATATGGCTTTGGGTATGTTAGAATAAGATCCCCATATACCCTATATTCCCATATACCCTATATTCCCATATACCCTATATTCTATCTACTTAAGGGGGACTATAAGGGTTCAGCGCTGAGGATGCAGGATTTCCTTAACCCTATGGTTTAGGGTTTAGGGCTTTGGGTTTAGGGGTTTGGGGTTTCGGGTTTAGGGCTCAATCCCGAGGATTTGGGGAGTCTGGGGTGGAGGAGATCAGTGGTAGGGAGCTAAAACATCGAGGAAGGATTTGATCTGGCGTATGTTCTACTATAGTTCGAGGGAATATGATTGGCAATCTTTCAAACATCAAAATCTCATAAGCGGGGTTGGAGAGTAGAATAGAGCATTATTGACTCAGAAGGTAGATCCCCCGCAAGGGGACATAGTTCTCTTGCTGATGCTAAGAGATTCTATGAAAACTCGGTGGGGAGTCCGCAATGTGCGGTCCATGGAAAAGACTAAACCCTAAACCCCTAAACCCCTAAACCCTAAACCCATAAACCCCTAAACCCCCAAAACCAAAGCCTCTCTTCAGCGCTTAGCCCACTGAGGATTCCTGGAAAACAAGGGAATACACTCTACCAGGACCCTCCTTGTACCCTTAAATAGGGGTATATGGTCCCTAATAGTGGGTATTTAGGGTATAATAGAGGGTAGAAGGAGGGTTTAGGTATAGGGATTGTGTAGGGAGTACATTCCCTTATTTCCTGATAACCCCCTCTAAGTTAGAGTGTTTTAGTTCAAGCAAACAAGGTTTTCAGGGCCCAGTAGGGTCGTTTTGGGTGTCCTCCAATCGTGAAGAACATGGCGAACTACGTGGGACCTTCTTAGAGGCATCTTGCGCGTTGTATCCTCATCCGGTTCCCAGACCCGTTTAAGGATCCAAAAAACGGAATCTCCCAGTGTAGTGATGGGGTTACTTTGCGGGCTCCCATTGTTGGATCCTTGACGGGGGTCTGAGCTCAATGGTTTTGCTTTCCCGGGCAAATTGCATGCCCAAGACTTTGTCCCGAGTCAGATTCAAACCTTTGCAGGACTCTAATATGTAGAAAAATGTAGATCTCCGAGCTGCTGCGGGGCTCCTCCATTCACTACGAAGCACTAGGTGGAGGGATCAGGGGGCCGTGTACTAGTGTTTAGGGCCTGCCATCGTCATATGATATTTACAAAGTCCTAGTTGGAGGGGGGGGGGTCAAGGCTATCAAAATCCCCTCATTTTCGAAAGGGAGGGATGCCTCTTCTTTTCGTGTGTTCCCAAGAAAATTCGGACAACCCCCCGTACTCTCTGACTTTCCAACCTGAACTGGAGCCAGGAGGATGCTGCTTGCTTGCCCGCATTGTTGTTATGCCGCTGTACCTAAACCCTCCTTCTACCCTCTATTATACCCTAAATACCCACTATTAGGGACCATATACCCCTATTTAAGGGTACAAGGAGGGTCCTGGTACTGATGTGATTGTGATTATTGTGATGGCTATTGCTGTTGCTGGTAGCAGAAGCAACAGCAGTCGCCGCCGTGGCATCAGTAGCAAAGGTTGTGGTGACTGCCATAATCAAAGGGGGACACTGTTTGCTTACCTTTGGATACATGTAAGAGGCGTCAATGTTGAGAAATTCGCGCATTACAAGTAATGCGTTTTTCTCCATGGGCTTAGGATACACCTCTCCAGGTCGGCCAGCGTATACAACTATGACAACGCCAAAGTCCCGACTCGACCACTTGTCCAGAAGCCTGGCTTACTGCTGGCGAGCCTCTGTCATGGTGCTGAGCAAGGTTGACAGCTCAGCCAGCGTGGCCACACGTTTGCGGTTTAGGGCTTAGGTTCCAGCCTACCCTTAGCTGTTGTTGAATTCCTTGGATGCATTGACGACTGCTTTCGCGTATGGTGGCCGACAACTACATTAGCATGAATGAATCACCGCTATCTTCCGGTTGCAGCAACCGGCTTGTTCATGTTTCCTGGATGACCGTCATGCTTAACCATGGCAATCACCGTGGCTTGTACCTGATTCGGCTTGCGCACGCAAGGACGTCAATCTCGCTGAATGCTACCAGGAGATACCAGGAGAGAAGTTATGCAATTTGGGTTGCAGCTATCGTAAAATTAGGAGTAATGATACAGGTATGCATACTTAATGTACATTCAGCCCCAAACCATGAAACTCATGCATGCTTACGATGCTCCTGTACCTCCGAGCATCACTGCTATATGGTAGTTTCCCAAAATAAGGGGACCCTGATATAGACCCCAAGAGTCTCCCAAGATACTGTAGTCCTTATTATTGGACCACCAAAAAATGGTACCCCTAATTTTGGGAAACCCTCATATCATCACCAGCAGCATCAGCATCATCACCATCATCGTCAACCCACGGGAAGCTTTGAACATTCATGCACGCAGGTATACATGTATGTACATACATATGCGCGTATCTGCATGTTTATAGATAGATAGGTAGATAGATAGCTAGATGGACAGATAGGCAGACGGGGCCCTTTTGTACTTAGGGACCATGTGTATATATATATATATATGCTCATGATCGCTGGACATGACGCCAACAGCTGAGTGTGGGCATGAATTACTCAAGGGCTGGAGCCTAAGATTTGGTTGTAGGGTTTAGAGCGTAGGCCTCCGTTTTAGGGGATTTTTCAAGGTCGCAGTTTGGGCTTGTTCATTCAACAGGCATATTGTAGATGCTACTGAAAAAGTACCCAAGCTGAGGCAGGACCCACGTTCTTCTCGGTTTGCGGTAATACGACTCCAGTATCTCAGGCTACAAAAGCAGGTGCAGTCCTTATGGGCCACTTACGGGTGGTGGACTCATGCTGTTGCTGCTGAGATGATGAAATATCTGCGCAAACTGCGCAGCATGAAGGGGGCCAGTTGGAAGCTGAGATGTAGCATTAGCCAAGAGTTCAGGAAGCTCGCAAAGCGAGTTCAGAAGTGATGCCCAGTCCGCATACTGTAGGGATCTGTAGGGGCCTACAGAGCCCGAAGGCATGCTACACAGCTATGGCACAGGGAGAAAAAGTTGGTATTTACTCAGGCTTTCAGAGTGCATGAGGGAGAAGAAAGCCCCTTGCATCAGCAGGCACTGGCTGATGACCGTGCCGTTGACTTTTTCATTTTGCCGCTACTTCAGCTCTACCAAGTATTCACGCATTGGACGGTCGCTGTAGCCATTCTTGCCACCATGTGCGTATCGCTCGTCTTCAGGAGCGGTGTCTGGGATGTCGCTCCTCAGATGTCAGCGTGGCATGGGTGGATTTGCTCTTCCGGAATCCAAGGACAGCTTTTGCCAGCTGAGATTCATTCTCCAACCTGGACCTAAACCCCAAACCATGCCCAAACCTGCTAACAAACCCTGAGATCTGACATCCTCAAGGAATCTGCACACAGCGCGCAGCAGTAGCCATACTAGTAGAGATGGCAGTGCGAATCTGCACAGCAGCGCTGATACCAGAAACACCACAGTGATGCTCACATATCCGCAAACCTTACAAATCACATGCAAAGCAACCGGGAACGGTCTTACGATAATTCTTGGTGCTGCAATGTAGGACTACTATTGCGCCTTTCAATTTGGGATTGCTATCGTTCTTGCAATTCACCAGTACTATTACAATGTACTACTACTATCGCTGTCACAGCAAACTACTAATACGACTTACAATTATGACAACTTCTTAGTAACCCGTGTTTGTTATTCACATTTTGCTTCAGTACCATTACTGGACTATTACTGCTGCTGTTGCTTGTGCTGGTGCTATTTGCATCCAATCTTCTTAGTCACTATTGTTCTGCTGAGTGCCTACAGGGCACAGCCGAAACTACATCTAGGTGCCGGACTGAGCTCAAATTCCCCTCAAAAAGGTTCTTGGGATCATGTAGGTTTTAATGTTGACCGGCTTTCAATGACGTGGGAAGTGTGTTTGTGGTTCAGGGATTGTTTGTGTAAGGGCCCAAAGACATTGAAATTGATTTTGGGTTACATTCTACTGTGGTTCCATACGCCTCGTAAAGTCACTGGCTTACCGATTATCAGTTGAAGTCCTTCAGGCTATCATTAGACGTCTGCGTATCTCCCCACAACCACAAGACAGTCAGACGGTCCTTGAAAGAGGCGAACTACACCCTGAACCCAAACTGTGAGAGTGCTTTTTGGTGGTTGAACCAAGTAAGATTATAATCTGTACATAGAATACTATACCCCAAAAGGGGAGGATAGAATCTTACTCTACTAGGTTCCCCAGCAACCCCGTACTGATAAAGGTACCCTTCTTCCTAATGTTCAGCTTTAATAAGGAAACACCAAAACTAAAAACGAAAATGGTACTACCGGGGTACCTAGTCTATACTGGGTCACAAGCAATAGTACCCCCAAATGAAATACCAATCATGTTTGCTGCTTGCCGCAAGCTTCCATGTCACGTCTCCGTCCTCGTTGATGGAATCGAACAACCTCCGTCTCTCTGATGTTTGGAACTTGCCCAGGGCTTTGGAGTGTAACCCTAAACCCTAAACCCTAGTGGCTCGAAAGACAAAGCCTGATCCTCTAGCAGTCTCTTGGCAGTATCTCTGCCACCCTGCTCCAGAACAAGTTGAAACTCCTTAGAGATTAAAACCCTAAACCCTAAACCCTAAAACTCTAAGCCCTAAGCCCTGTCTACCTTTATGTCGTTCCATGTTAGCTTTGGGAGACGGCACATGGACTCCAGGCTTCCTCAAGTGATAGGGCAAAAGCAGCAGGAAGGTCTCCTTACTGGGTTTAGGGTTAAGGGTTTAGGGTTTAGGGCTTAGGGTTAAGGGTTAAGGGTTAAGGGCTAAGGGTTAAGGGTTAAGGGTTTAGCGGGATTTAGGAACCCACTTCATTCTCCACAAACTTGAAGTTGTGCCGAACTTCTTGCTGTGAAGAGCCTTCCCTCCCTAAGCCAAAACCCCCAAACCCCAAGCGCACACATCCTCTAAGCTGAAGGCAGCTGGAAAGTTAGTACTGCACGGCTTCAGAAGGCCAAGGTGCTCATCTTCCAGGCAAATTGGGCACATGTCCTCCAAAAAAAGCCGTGTGAGTAGCTTTTAATGGGTGGTTGAACCTAGTAAGGTTATAATCCTTATATGAAATACTATACTTAAAAAAGACAGTATAATCTTACTCTATATTGGGTACCATCGTATCCCCAAATAAAATACTACTCATGTGTGTATATCTGCTTATATACAGATACCTGGACAAAAAGGGAAGAGACATAACACATGTCTATGTTTGTAACATGTACATAGATACATAGAGCCAAAACAGCCTTCATACGGGTTCGGTAGGGGATGGAGGAAAAAACTTTTCGCATAACGCTCCGGGCTTCGATTTCTTAATTTCAGGCCTTGGCCCCAACCTATATACTGCAAAGCCATGCATAAATACCATTCTATACATATCTTCAAATACATAAGCAAGAATATATATATATATATGTATTTATTGGCTTATAGATAGACATGCATATGCGTGTCAGGTTGAGGTCTATTTGCGGTACCCTGTTCTACAAGGAATCTAGAACCAGTCCCCGCAATTATCCTAGGCAGGTCAAGATATCTTCGGACTTCCTGCAGTGTTCAACATCTTCCCATTGCAGGGCATGTGCAAATCTTTCTTCGACTCTCTACAGCGGTAGGCTACGAAGCTAGCTTGGGACGTCAACTCAAGCGCTCAAAGCTCTTGAAAGATCTTTCCTTCTGCTACGGGTGGCCTACAAGGGTTACGTTCAAGCCTGTCAGACAGCATCAGGGGTATATACCGCCTTACGACATGAAGCTTTGCACAGCTGTGTTTCCCTCTTGGCCGTTTCCCAGATCCCTAAACATAAGCCCTAAACCAAACCGAGACAAACATCCTAAGCGCCCGCTCCAAAATCCCCAAGCCTAAACCCCAAACCCCTACAACCAACCCCGCAACCCCAAACCCACACCATAACTTCCGGGTGGCCTGATCGCTCATTGAGCCGGTCCCGGACATTGCCAGGGAGGGTCGAAACAACGGCTCACTAAAGGTCGAAAGGTCGAAAGGGGAAGGGTATGTAGGGTTGCGGGAGGGTCCTTAGGGTTTCAGAAGAGCGGCTAGGGTTGAGTTTAGGGCACACAGGGTCTTGGAGGCAGGTGTAGGGGTTAGGGCTTAGGGTGAGAAGGCTGCTGGACTGAAGTACTTGAGCTTCGAGGTAGAAGTAGTCTATCATCTGTGTTCAGGGATATGGCGCCTATGTCATGTACCAAGACGGTAGGCGCTGACTAATTCCCCAGCACGGCACATAGGATTCCGGAAAGTCAGCCCGTTCCGTGTAAGGGGCTCTAGGATCTGAGGATGCTAAGTAGGCTTTGGGCTTTGGGCGACTGGCGAAGAGCTGCACCATGTTCATGTTGGCTTTGTTCACGCACATCCAGATCAAATGCTGGACCCTGAGCCTTTGAAAGCAGAAGCGTACCAAGTTCCAGGACAGATCTTCCATGCCAAAATGAGAACTTCACTTCACCCCACATTTGCTTTTCGTCTTGCTGATCCTGCTCTTGATGCTGCTTACTACTACATCTGCGCACACCGCTAGGAAAACGCTAAGCCCTAAAACGATAATCCTAAACCCTAAACCCTTACTCCCAATCCTGGACTTCAACCAGGTGTATCTGGCCAAACATCAGAAGCCTGAGAAGCAACCTTGAGGCTTTTTAGCATAACGCGTCACCGCCGAATTTCCAGCAGCTCCACGTCAAAGATCACATCCTGGTGCATTGCTGTTCTAGTACGTTGGTGTTCTCAAAAAGTAACGAATTTAGCGCGCGCACTACACATGCATACGTCTCACACCAAGTTTGTGCAAACCCCACAAGCATCACAACTTCACAACTCTCGACTGGACGGTACTCAGGCCACAACCTGACCTATACTTCACCTGTATGTGAAATCCCCCTGGCGTGCCCTGGTCCTTGGGGATCGCCATCTTCACACGCTCTGACTGGTGTCCGTATGCCAGATCTGAGGGGATGTGTAGACGAGCCCGTTCTCCCACCTCGAGTAGTGTCCGTGAAGGCAATAGTTAAGGATCCAAAACGACTGCGACTGGTTTGAAAACACAGGGCCATTGCTACTCTTGTCACGAATCCCAGGTGTCTATTTGCATAAAAAGAAGTGCGCATAAAGGGCTGGGAGCTCCATTGCGGCCGCCAAACAAAATGCGGTATGTCAGTTTCGGCCGCAGGCCACAAATAGTGAGCACACAGTATTCAACATGTATGAGTCAATGAGGGCCCCTCGATCAAGTATTTCTATTCTACCACGGTCACAGGGCGAAGAGCTAACAACAAAAGTATGTTAGAGCAATCCAAGCAAAACGTGTTTGGCGTTTCATGGCGCGATCATCAAGCTGGATCGCGAGAATTTTTGTACTTTGTGGCACCCTTGGGGTTCCTTGTAGTCAGGTATTCTACTTATGAAGGGTTACACGTACTTACACCTACCCGACCTATTCGGCCTTTCTAACATAACACGGTCTCCCAGCCGCCCTCCACAAGACCCATGAGCTGTCAGAGTTCTTAGGGCTTGGGGGTTACGGGGCAAATGGACACCAAGATACGGACATCTGTCTGATGCCTATGTCAAGGCCAGCGATAACCTCAGATGCGAATTCAACAGTGAGCCCTGGGTCCTCATCCGTATAACCCTCGAGCACCAGGGGTGTTACGCGCGTGATTTCAGGAATCAGTCAGGTATCTGCAAATCATAACTATGAGGGTTTCTAGGTACTGCAGCGACTAGACCGGCCAAAGCCCGGTATAGTCCTACCCAAGCATCGAAGCATACCAAACCTGATCTTTTTGTCTGTTAGTGCTGGACCGGAGGCCGGAAAAGCGGGATGAGCATGCCCGGCAGAGCTTGAAAGGTTTCAACTTTGACTATATATAAGATTTAGTGAGAGTTGAGAAGGGATGGCTGGGAGGCGACGCGGCATGGTATACTACAACACAGATGACAACTTCAAAAACGTTCTGCATATTGGCGCGAATCCGGGCTGGCGCTGCATGCGTGTCATCCAAGCCGCTATTTTAGTTTGAGCTTTTCCTTACGTCCCATTTCACTGATTGCATTTAATTATGCTGCCGGTGTATATGAGCGTACATGTACTGGTGTGGGCCATCCCTCTGGCAAGCTTCAACAAGTACAAGCAATAAGGTAGAGGCGCTCCCTAAATGTCCCCTGCGGAAAATGAGTACCTTTCTGCTTCCTACGAAAGTCATGTGAATCCAACAAAACCCTCACGTTTCAGCGCTTTTCAGGGTGGGGTCCCACTTGAGCGCGATTCTAGCTATTCTGAACACACGGTCATCCAGAACTTAGCATGTATGAGCCCAGATACCTAAACCCTAAACCCTAAACCCGAAACCCACTCCAAGCCTTAAACCCTGCGAACCACCAGGGCTATGAGCCTGTACACCCCAACTTGAGGGTTTCTGGGTAGCTATACACCGGGCTTACAAATAAGGTAGCTATGGTCATAGATCAAGGTAGGGGCGAAGCCCATGGACTTATACTCTAAACCTTCAAGTGAATCTAGAGAAGCGATTTCAACAAGGTAGCTTCCCCAGAGCCAACTTGAAAAACAAACGGCGTTGGCGAGTCCTCTGGCATTGGAAGGGTTTGGGGGGTTTTGGGGTTCAGAGCAGTTTCTAGAAACCATCCTGTCACTGTCTTAACCCTCCCAAACATTTAGAAAACACCCTACACCGTAAATCGTGCGCAAGTGCTTCGAGTTTAGAGCTGTGCGCAGAAAATGGGCCACCCAGCATATCCCCTTCAACAAAAGTGTGTTCCTCCTCCAAGGACCCCATCAGAGACCCATCATTTCAGAAAACATAATCTCATCTAGACTATGCATCTGAATGGAGGGGGCGGTTAGTCCAGCACACTTTACGTGTGTTACCATAATATTCAAGAACGTCCGTACAAATGCATTCGATATCTTTTCGTGGCCAGGCTCTCCCAGGTGCCCAGTACGCTTCTGCTAGTCACATAGGGACTGCAGGGGAGGAAGCAAACATGCAACCCCAAGTGGGCCTACATAGACGCTCTCCTCGCACAAGAGGCCTGTATTATTTTCCATGTGAGTTGGAAGACGCTCACCGAAGCAGAACAGAACATGTGCCCAAAGACGCAAAGTCTATAATCAAAACATGAAAAATCGTCCTCCGCTCTTACATTCGAGTGCTGCAAAGCCCAAACAAAAGCTTTAGTCTGAAAAAAAAGCCTGACTCAACATTGCCTGTTCCTGACCCTGTGACTGCCTAAACTGTTTGAAAGCCTAGGCTGTCTTGAAGGTCTGACCATTGAGATCCCAACAACTCCAGACCTAAACCTCAAACCTAAACCCTAACACTCTAAGGGATTTGGAACCCCAGTAGAAATTAGAATTTCAGCTAAATATTAGGATTCTAGGTAACAAAAATTAGGAATTATTTTCAGGAACCTTGTAGAACACCCCAAAGCTTCACTCCCACGCCTTGCTGGAGAAGAACACCTCGCCAGTATCTGCGAAGGCGCCTTCTAAGGCTCGCAGAAGTCGGGTCGCACGGCGGGGGGTCGAGCAGAGGGGCCTAAATGATATTTTCTGAATGGCATTAGGTACCTCGAACAAACAACCTCAAAATGATATTGGTAACTGTTTAGGCCTCTACTTCTTGAAAAGTCTTGAGATACGATCGAAGACGCTTTTTGTTTTGTACCATTTTCGGGCGCACATGACAGATGATTGCCCTTCTGTAAAGCCAGGTAAGGAGAACACACACGCCTGTACATATAGTCCCCCTTCAGTAGATAGAATATGGGGTATATGGGGATATTATTATAATATACCCAAAGCCATATTCTATCAACTTAAGGTGGGCTATATCTTTGACGCTCATCGTGCAACCTCACCTCACTTGTAAAGCCCTGCGTGGGGTTACATAAGCTATGCTGTCCCATCCTCAAGCCCAGTATGGTCTAGAGGCCACGCATATGCCTAAACCCTAGGTCTACTACAACACTCCACAATTTTGATCCTTCTTGAGATCCGCTCAACCCAAGACCATGCTTTAGATGTTGAAAAGGGGTTGAGGTGCTCAGCATTTCATGAAATTACTCAAGAAAGTACGAGCAGGCAAACTTCTACGGTTTGGAATGCGGAGCTCTGAGCTCTGAACCCTGGGCCCCTAGACACTTTCTCAACGCACAAAACACTGCAATACACGCACGTGCTGGAGACGTTTAGCCTGGTCATGCAGAATTAATCTCTTCACGAATTATCTCCCTGTGAAAGGCTTTAGGGCTCATGGCTTACCTTTCTCTAGCACTCAACATGCTGGTATAAAGTAAGGAAAATAAGGGAATATGAACAATCCCTATATAATCCCTACAGACGATCTTCCCGTAGTAACCCTGAACCCCATACACATTCCCTACTGGCCGCCGGTGTGAGCGCGCATGTGAACAGTGTTGCTGAGGCTTTAGGTATAGGTAAGGCTTACCCCATTTGAAGAGGAGGCGATTGCATGCAAGACATAGGACTGAGCCCAATACCCACACAATCCGTAAATCCTAAACCCTAAACCCTCAATCCTAGACTCTTAACGCAAATCCCTACACCCTAAATCAAAAACCCTAAACCCTAAATCCTGAATACAAACGAAACCCTACACCCCAAATCCAAAGCACTGAGACTCTCAGACCTCAAGCCCGGAGCTCCCAAATATCTTCCCAATAGAAAGGCGAAGCCTTCGCAATGGATGCTGACATTCTCACCGTCCTGGGGAGCTGAAGGGGGGGAAGGATTTATATGCTACTTGCTATATGGTGTGAGAAGTCTGTATCCTACTTAGAGACAAGACACATTCATGCACCATTCATGAACTTCCTACTTGCCGCCAAGAATTTTCACAGTCTGTGAAGCCTTAAGACGGAAGCTTTGACACATGGCCAGACTTGGTTAGTAAGGAAGTAGGGAATATAATTCCTATGTAATAGCTTTATACGATATTCCCTATTAGCCACCAGTAGGCGCTACTTCCCATAGGTGGGGTTTGGTGTGCATAGGACCCTAAGGTTTCTACGGGCGCACACGTTCCTATCTCTCAAACTTTGTCAACCCCAAAATCAGCATTCCCTGAGCCGTGAACCCAAACCCTAAGCCCCTCAAGCCCTGCGTGAAAGCGGAAAACCCAAGATACAACATCTGAGAGAAGCCCCAGAATTCTAACCCGCTGAATGTCAAGAGCCTTAAGCTGCAAATCTTGAGCCCGAAAAGCGAAGTTTAAAGAATTGACCCCGAACCTTGAACCCCAAAGACGGGATTCTAAGACCCAAACACTCGGGCCTCAGTTCGGAATACTTAAGCTTGAACCTCGAACTTTGGACCCTTTATGAACATTTACATCTCAGACTGTGAACCATAAGTATCGAAGTCTCTTAACGTAAGCCCTAGAGGGTCCTAACCTCTACAGATCCTAGATCACCAAACTGCCATCGATCCTAAAACCTAGCCTGTCCTCCAACCCTAAACCCCAAGCATTGAACCTTGAACCCTATAACCCTAATCCCCAAAAACTAAACCGCGTTCAAACCTGACACACCAACCTTGAACCTCAAACCCTGGATCCTCATCTGTGTATATCCCTATACAGCGCTTACCTTGAACCTTCATAAATCCTATGCCCTGGACCCTGCAGGGCAGAAGAAGAACCACATAAGCACATTTCTGCTAGCTTGTTGGGTTGCACCCTGGCTTGTACGCATTGAACTCAGTGGGACATGTCAAAACAAGGGCTAACCAGTAAGGATAAGCTTTTTTGCGTCGACTTAGCCTGTGGATGCCCGTGGGACTTGTTAAAGCTTCTGTGGCTCTTCAAGGACTCAGTACCAACCACCGGACACCACACCCCACGACACAACAACTGCACTCTCACAAGGGCAACAGCAGCAGCAGCAGTAGCAATATTTTTACAGCTGCACATTTGACATCGGCCCCAAACCAAACTGCTGATGCACTTTTGTTGGCCCTGACCAGGCCCTAAATCCTTTCTGTCCTCCGGAAATGTTTTGCCGTCTCCGGGCGACAATGGCTCCACACGCACGGAAGCCTCCGACCTCTGCCAGCACTCCTCCACCTTGCTTGACGGTTTCCGAACATCAGGGATCCCCCGGCAAAAAGCTCAGGAAAACCCATCATCTCCTTATAGTACTTGAATGCTCCCATTTACTGGTTCAGGGATTAGGAAACACGGATTAGGGTGCAGAAAACAAAGGCCACACTGCGCTGGACATCCTAGCCTTAGGCGCTCATACTTAATATGGTTGTTGTGCCACCGCAGGTCATAGAATGGATGCGTGAAGATTTGCTGCGGGCACTTTTGCAGGATCAAATCTCTATACTGTCAAAGCCAAAGCCTACATAACCTGCCCCACCCATCCCCCATCCCCCATATAGTAATTACTACTATATACTGCAGGGGCATTTTCAATTAGGTTGGGTAGCGGGGGAACATTCTGGGGGTGATGAACTAGTATACGATTTTGGAAAGTGTGCTATACCTGAACGCCCCCAAGTCAATGTGAGGCTTTCAAGGCCTCAGCGAAGTTGCAATGAAGGAATAATATCGGACATTATGAAAACTTCCATAAAAATCACACCCCCTGAACAAACACCCCAAATCCTCTAATGGTCTCCATATATATATATATGCATATACACATACATAAGTATGTCTATCTATACATGTACCTACTAATATATACATGTATACACTTTATTCGAAGGTATTCAGGGATGAAAAGATACTCCTGTGGGAGATTCGGCCCCCGTTGCTGACTGAGAGGATGCGCTGGGCCCAAATTGTCCCAAACTCCCAGAGACCTGGACTCTATCTAATTCTGTAAATCATGCCTACATTGGGCACTAAAAATTACAAATAGTACCTACATGGAGCTCTAGGAATGGAATTTCGGGCAGCATTTTTTTTCCGGGTCCTTCTCCCCACCATAGTCACCTATTTAGGGTTTAGAGTTAAGGCAGGCGAATTTGCAATGCAGGCACGGCTATGTCCCAGAGTACCAGTAATAAAGGCCCATGCAGACTCCATAACTCCAATCGCGGGTTGTCAGACTTAGGATTCAGTCTCCCGGGTTTAGGATGTGGGGTTTAGGGAGTAAGGTTTTTTTGGTTCACTTACGTCTTGAAAACCTGAATATCCCTCCTGATGACTCCGATGGAATTTTCGGGCGATTACCATACTGACGCAATACTCCCGCAAGAAGTGATGCTAAAAGCGGGTGCCTGGCCTACTTACTGAACAAAAGCCACACAATGAACTCGCCACAGCACTTACTGTTACCCGGCCCTTCCGTAGAGACAACGACCAACTGAAATCACAACGCACTTGACCTTGAGAACTGTTGTTCCATTGAGCTCTAGTTGCGCCTTGAGCATTTTCAACATGGGCGTTTCCAAGAGCGGTCCTTGCATACCCCCAACTACTTAAATTATTCTCACGCGTGCACCCAAACCGCCCAAAAGGTGCCCCCCCAAAAAATAGAACCCCCCAGATGAATGTTGAACAAGCCGCCGTAATGCTCATGGTTAGGTTCACGCCGGCCAGCGGGTGGTTGAAGTCCAAGCGCACGCTGCTGTCAGTCCTCAACCACTGAGGCCAGGAATTTCCAAAGAAACCACTTGAATCGCAAATCTAAGGTTTAGTCGCAAATCTAGGGTTTGGGTTTTAGGGCTTAGGGTTTAAACGACTCCCTTTAGTTCTGAAACAGCAGCAACACTTATGTCACGTGGGTTGCATTGCTCTAATGATGGAGTAAAGTAATCCTGCCGACAACAATAGTAGGGAACTAACACCACAGAGCTTTGGCATTCAGTGTCTTGATGGCCAAAGGTGGAATCATGGCCCTAAGATGGCAGGCAAGAAGTCAGTCAATCATTGGTGTGGCACCACACCACCCCTTATGCAAGATACGCTTGTCTTCTTCTTTTGGGGACCATGCAGGCATTCCCCTGAAGATAGAGTTGGCATTCAACACTGCCAGCACATGCTTACCTCATGACTTGAGGCCTGAAACGCTTACATAAAGCTCCGTGGTCCTTATCGCCACCCCCCCTGCAACATGAACCCTGGAGGGGTGACCGAGCGACAGCCCTCACAACTGGAGTTTGCCAGCTGAGGCATGCATCGGAATCATGACTATGAAGGGCTAGAGAAACTTATCCAGAAGCTGAGAGGGCTCATTTCAAGAACCTCACATCAATGAAGGCAGCACAAGATGGATACGGCCAATTGGAGGGTGAGGGGATTAAGTCATCCCATCCCCACGAAACATGAACCACATGGTTCACGGTTCAGGGTTTACACCAAATTTTCTCCTAATGTGTATGATGGCGCATGTTGGTCGATGGCCGTCTGCATTTATAGGGGCGGTGATTACGTTCTTGAACGGGAATGGACTAATACACATAACTAATAAGCCATAAACCCTTAACCCCAAACATGTGAAAGAAGCTGTTTTTGGATGCTTTGGCGGTCTAGGACCTGCTTTCGCTCTGCATAACCTTCAAACCCCAAAACCCTCAAGCTTTACATAGAGAAGCTTGAATGGCTACTAGCATAATTTGGTTACAGGCCTCCATAGTCTTGTAATGCAGACAAAATATGACCCAGATTGAGACCCTATCTATATGCCTATATATCAAATGACCCCCATTAATATGGCCCAGATTGAGAACCTATCTATAAGCATATATATAAATATAATAACCCCATTATAGTAGTTTCCATGTTCTTTTCCGTTTTCCCAATATTACCTATCAAATGGGAAGGCAGTCCAAGAGTCAAAGCTACCACCGTCGCAGTGCTCCCCTGCACAGTCACCGGGGTTCCCAACCTCAAGTGGATCTTGCTGGGTTGCTGTGGAGGAACTTAAATTAAGTTACCAGAAGATGGGTATATAGTAAATGATAGGGATTCCTTATCATAGTAAACTTAATTAGAAATTCTTGACAGCAGCCCAACCAGTCATGGACCGAACAGTTGGAGGTCATGCTTACAAAAAGGTTCATGAAAAGCATCCGTGGGACTTTTGATGGTGGGAATCTTGCTCAAGTTGGCGACTGCAAGCACCGCAGCTCCCTTTTGGCATCATGTAGTCTGCAAAATCTCCCCGCATTCGCTGTGTGTGCAGGCTTGCACGGTTTCCCTCATCGAGCGGTTGCTTTCTACCCTTGATGGAGCCAAGATTGAACCCAGCAACGCACCTTTGACACCCCTGACATCCTCACAGAGTTGTAGCTGTACTAATTAATTTTCATGGGCTATACGTAGAGATCGAAATAGTGTAGAGAGGTTCGGATATTTAGGGTTGAGGAATAATGGAGAAGCACAAGGAAAAGAACGTGGAGCCTGCATCGCAAACTGGGATAATATAGCAACGTCATGGCCTGAGATTCCCGTTTTCAGTTATGGTACAAGGTACCTCAACTAGGCTTTTTTTCCAACCTCAACTAGGCTTCAAAGAGGAACTCAAACTCCACTAAGCCTGAACCCCAAGGGGCTGTGAGTTGAGGTCTATAGGTCCTGGTACTAGGGCACTTGGGATCTGGGTAGCCGAAATGCAGTAAGTCTTGGATAAGCGTATGGCCTATGTTGTTCATTCATAACCCCCTCAATTGGATCCTCAATGTATATGTTCACCATGATTCTACAGGAATCCTGGGTACAATCCTATGTACGCTGGCCCAAAAGCAACCACAGAACCACACCTCATATGATATTCGGGTACTTGTCAGCACAGAATATAGACCCCAAAATACGCAAGGGACCCCAAAACACTGAACCCTAGACCAACCCCCACTATTTGGAGACCCCCACTTGGACCCTTCGTGGAAAACTGGAAAATGAAGCCCGAGCAGCTCGAGGTCGCCAAAGTAGCCTCAGATTTCAGGTTTTAGGGTTTAGGGGTGTAGGGTTTAGGGTGTAGGGTTGCAGGGTGTACGGGTGTAGGGGTGTAGGGTTTGGGGTTTAGGGTGTAGGGCTGGGGATGATGTAGACAAGTGCAAGCAGCCTCCCTAAACCTAGTCGACCCTAAACCCTGAACTATGTAGATAATGTAAACTCCCTGCCTGGACCTCCCAAATACAAACACAATTGGTCTTTAAAATCCTGACATACTGGGTGTATAGGCTATTTGTTATGGATTTTGGGAGGTCCAGCCGCAGTCCGTATGAACTTTTGACGCACTGTGTCCGTGTTTATCTTACACCCGATCGGCAGTACCGGGACAGAGAATAAGACCCTCCTAGACGTCCCAAACAACTATCCATAATTATTGCCCGAAACCCTAAACCCTAAGCCCTAAACCCCCAGACTTTGCACATAGTTATCATAAGCATGGCCCTACAACCCTATAAACCCTAAGCCTTAAATGGGCAAACGGCCGGTTGACATGAGGATTTGGGAGGTCTAGGAGAGCTTAGGCTTGTGCCGACACTCACTTAGTACTCACCCGGTAGATTCTCTCCTGAACATAGCCATGGTAAGGCATTTTGGGTGGAAATAAAGCTTTCATCATGCAAAACGGGATGTCCAAATCAAGCGGTTTAGGGCCTAGGGCTTAGGATCCAGGAGTTGGATGCAAGCCTGGGGTCCAACTGAGGGCCGTGCAATGTCAAATGCGCGTAGCAACTACAAGTTTATCATTGTCATTCTTCTTTAGAACCGCAGTGCAACCCTATGATTAATATCCTATCAAGCCACTACAGTAGCCTCTGAGGGCATCCTGCAAATCTTCAAGGGGCCCATGCGCGAACCCCCTCCCCCAAGACGCCCTGATATCAAACACCCCGCCTACCATATCTTCTTCACCTCATTAGATTAAAATAGCTGAGCCGGAGGTGAACTTGATGACCGCGGGTGAGCATTCTTTTGGGGGGAGTTAGAGTGGTATGAGTTGTCGGTGCGCCCTTGGCACAGCTCATGCGACTTTTGCGTAAGGTACTAGTTGCGAGTATCAACTGCAGAAACTCAGCGACCAGTTTTTGACAGCAGACCTGCGGCGGATGTTTACTTAGTGGAAACACTCATTCTCCTATGTAAGTTTTTGGTGGCACAAGCACAAATATAATGATGGCTATCCAGGTTACTCCGTTCCATCTGTCATTGTCATGGTTGTTCTTATTTCTTCTCTGGCTGCGAACGTGTCATCTTTACCGGAGCATGTCCCAACCCCCCTCTCCCCAACCCTTTGCACCCTGCCTACTTTAGACAATTGTGCAATTCTACACGCTAAACCCATGCACCCTACCACTGCGGACTAGAAGCTGCGGTCGTACTCCACCACCCACTCAGCTCGTCTCTCGCCGAAACCAGATTCGCCACAGAAGGGAAACTTCTGCGCAGGTTTGGGGTTTAGGTGTAGGTGCCGGAGGTTGACCTATCCAATCTGGTAAGGGTTTAGGCTTTGGAATTTACGTCTAGTTTTCAAGGTTTAGGATTTTAGGGTTTAGGGGCATGAATACAGCTGATACTTGAGGGGCCCGCCCCATATGATGTCTTACGCAATGAGAATTATTACAGGACGTTGGTATACTTGACTAAGGGCTGAGGGTTTAGGGAAAGCACTGAATAGGCTGTTTTTTATCGAGTTACGTGCCTGATTTCCGCTTAAAGAGTCCAAATAGCCATCAAGTTAGGACCCCCCCTGTGCGCAAGAAGTTGCGTTAGAACCCCATATCTATGCCCAGACATATCTACCCTGCACCCTGCAGGAAAGCCGGAAGTAAACTCTCACTTGGCAATGCCCCCTTTGGCCAAACTCCAAAACCCTAAGCCCTAAATCCTGAGGCCCCCAGCCCTCAACCCTATGTGCCTCACGCCCCAACCCGTAGCCCTGAACGCCGAGCCCTAAACCTTAAACCTGAAAAACACAAAGCCCGAAACTTTAAACCCTAAACCCTACAAGTCCGGACCTAGGCCCTACAAGCCCTAAACCCTTCAAGTCCTGAAGCTTTCCAGTCCTTCGTCTGTCCGACGGCGAGACCCCTCACATTGGAGTCCACTGCAGGGAAAACTTCACCGCGCCCAACCTGGCGGGTGTAGGGTTTTTGGGACTTAAGGCTTAGGGTTTACGGTTTTGGGGCATTGGGGTAACTGTTTAGGGTTTCGGGGTTTGGGCAAGGGTTTAAGGTTTGGGGTTTGGAGACTGAGGGTTTAGGGTTTTAGAGACTTTGCGTAAAGGTTTGGGTAGGTGTTAGAATCAAGCGTCTAGGCTTCAGGGCTTAGAGGTTAGGGGGAGGGATTGGGGTGTGAGGGCTTAGAGTAGAAGAGTTGAGGGACATAAGGGTTTGGGTTAGAGGTTTCTGGGAGCTCGGAGCAGGTGACTGGGCGCAGAGCACTTGGTTCTTTTGCACATCGGGCTCATTATAGCTCTGTGCTTGACGAAATTGATGCGTTTGATCTTCCGACAGGTTAGTGGCAGGACTTCTCCCATACCGTCTCGAAACGGTTATAACTTTTTTGGGTGCTGGGAGCTCAACTGAGTTGATCAGGAGAGGGGTAAGGTTACAGGCTTAGCGTTAATCGGGGTTTGGCTTGAGCTGGGGCGTATTACTAGCGGTTTAGGGTTTAGGGTATTACACTTGGTTGGAGCCTTGGGATTAAGCTTTGGGGCTTACTTTGAACGACCCAGTGGCCACATAGGACTCAGGGAACTAGTTTCCAAGCGATGCTACCGGGTTGCCAACGGGGGAGGGTTCAGGGTTGAAGTTTAAGAGTTTACGGATGATATGACTGTTTGCCTAGGTTGGGGATTCGTCAACATACGCCTTTAGATGGGGTCTACTCTTTGCCAGCCGGTAACTGTTACGGCGACCCTAAACCCCTAAACCCTAGAGACTTCCTATTAAAGGATTAGGGCTGCCTGCTTCTGGACTTTACCACGGCTATCTTTGAGAAGCTCCCGCGTAGCTGCAGTTTTTTGAGGCCGGCTTCACCATGCAGGGAGATCACTTTATGGTTTAGGGTTTAGTGTTTGGGGTTTAGGGTTCGGGGGTTAGAGCTTAGCTAAGGGTTTGGGGGCTTAGGGCTTAGAGTTTAGGGTTTTAGCGCGGGTTAACATCACGCTTCCAAGTCCAAATTGCTGCTTCCCCATCTGTAACGCTACTGGAACGACGGACCACAAACCCGAAACGTTTAGGATTTAGGGTTCTACCTGTAACTCCATTACCTATACTGTTCAATGGGTCGTAGCTTTGAATCAGAGGGTTGAAGCTACCAAGCTGTAGGCGGTTGGGCCTACACCGACCTGTGATAGCCTATGCGCCCTTCAAAGACATGTTGTGCCTATTCTGCGGTAGTTTCCCTAAATAGGAGGAACCTCAATACAAACCCGTAATCTACGATAATCCTATATTACAGGGACTTTCAAAACGGTACCCCTCATTTTTGGGGATCCCCCATGTTCGGTGGTACAAGAAATGAGTTCAGCCAGGTCACTACACCAAAACCCTGAACCACACCCGGAACTCTAAACTATAAATCCCCAACCCTGAATCCAATCCACATACCCTCATGCCTATAGAGGCTAAGCATGCAAGCCCTAAGCCCCAAATCCTAATTCCTAAACCGCATTTACCCTGATCCGTAATTCCTAAACCCTAATAAAACCCTAAATCCTAAACCCTAAACTCTAGAACCCTAAAACCTAAATCCATAAACCCTAAACCCTCAGCAAACCAAGCCACGCCTCGAATTCTAAGCTTCCGTGGCCATCCGGAACCTGGCTCAGCTAACCCGAACCTTAGGGCTCCAAGTGGCCCAAAATAGGTACGATTTAGGGTTTAGAGTTCAGGATTTAGGGTTCAGGGTTTTGGGGTTGAGGCTACAAATCCTGCTCGAGCATCAGTACCTTATACCTTGGGAATCTGGGCTCAACATGTAATATATGCGTTTCCCGTATCAGCAATGCTTACGTAGGGTCTTGGGTGTAGACTTCAATTTGGGCCAAGGTATCCGCTAGCCATAGGCATAAGAGCCCGAAACAAATATCATATCCTAAGCCCTAGCCCTACACCCTAAATTGGTAGACCTTCGGCAGAATAGTAAGAGTTGAGGGGTCGGGAGTTCGGGGCCCAGGAATATACGGCTGAGGCTTAAAAACGCCCATCGCGCTGTAGGCATCGAGGCGCTGGAGGTGTCGGGTTCGGGTGTTAGGTCGAGGCTTTGGGGTGTGAATGCTAGCAAAAGCGGAGCGGAAAATATTGAAATCTGATGGTGATGATGGTGGTGATGCTGCTGAGGGCTTTCGGAGCTAGTCCTCAGAGGGTGCGAGAGTTCCAGTGTTCCAGTCTATTTGAAGCCGGATGGGTGGATGGTGATAAGTCGTGCTAACAACAACTTTTAATTAACTTACAACCCTCCCGTAACTGCCCATGCATCTTCACATAGGCCTCACGCTCTGCAGATTGCTTAGAGATCAAAGTATTTTGTTTTGGGGTTCCTGTACTTTAAAGGTCTGAACAAGGTACATACTTACCTTACTGGCTCTTAGGTGGGAATGGTGGCATATGTTGAAATACGGATGAGGGGGACCCATGAACAGACTAGGAGACGATATAACCACCTCAAGAACGTGGCAACCTTACTTATTAGCCTGTGGGCTTCAAAGCCTTCATTCAACATTGACCTGTCCCTGCCTTCACTCTCCTCCAGAGGCAGCACCTGCTTCTGGTCCAAAGTGTGATGAAATATCGCTGTCTGAAAACATCACCGCCACGAGAAGATTGCCCGAGCATGTAAACGGAAATATCACCGCAAGAAGGGTGCCCAAAACTACACCCGAGGGATCCAGCACCTGCATTGGATCCTAACTAAGGCTACTTGGATCCCTACATGCCCCTGAAAACTCCTAGTTTCCATTTCAGCTTCCACTCGCTTTCCATTTGAGTCTGGAGTATGAAGGAAAAACATTGGGCTATTGCTCCCTAAACCCTAACCCCCAACCCGGCATTACCATATTCTGACATGAGAAATGCCGACCCAAAACCCAAAACCCTATATTCTGACATGACAAATGCTGAAATATGTGCTCGAAAGGGAAGAGCCAACTTTGCTTGAGGAAGCTCACTACACAGCCAACCCCCAAAGAGCCCATGTAGCTATGTAGTAGAGAGTTTAGGGTTTAGGGTTTGTTATTAACACCAGAGGGCTTTTACGCCTGCCGAGGCGCTGGTGGCTTGAAGGGGTTTAGGGTAGCTATATAATGTGATAGACCTGGGCCAGAGTAGGTATACGGGAAACCCTTGGGTCCTAAGTGTGTACTATACAGCTACATGGACCCTTTGGGAACAAGACACCCTGGTACGGAGCAATGTTTGAGCACACAAATGCGAGCCGTTTGACTCTGCTCTTCAGTTCTGAGTTTGTTTTCTCGACTTCGGGAGTGACCCTCTACCATGAGCCTTTGCACGCTTTTCGATGAAGATGTGCTGCCTCAAAAGCAGTAGCCCGAATTACTGCCCGAAAAGTCAAACGGGTGGTTGTCAACATTATGGTCTCTTTTGGGTACCCTAAACATTAAGTGCCGTATTATAATAGGGATCCAACAAGGGACCAAAATTTTGAGAACCACACAAACAGGACATTAAGTACACTATTCTCGACTGGTTTCGGTCAAGGCTCCCTTGTCAGAGTCACTCAGAGAAGCCCTCCAACAGAGGGACTGAATCAGATATTTGTTGGATAGTGCGCCCACCCTATAAAGTCACAAATGGCGCCCGATTATGAAGGGCATCTTCCTAACATCCGTACATGCGGCCCTTATTTAGCGAGTTCTCTCACTTAAAGTAGAATATCTGGTGACTGCTATGGGCGGGGCTCACTATCCGAACTATTCTCAAAGATTGGGCGGAGGAGGGTTCCTTCTTTCACCCAAGCACTGCAGTCAGCCGTGTGCAAACATTTACAAAAAGAGAATCACCAAACACTGTCGGTGGAGGAAACCTTGCACCACCCTAAGTGGCATATGTCGCAAGACTTCCAATGCTTCGAATCAAGGGTTTAGGCTTGTAGCCCTAGGGTTGTACCCCTGGGTTTTGGGATCCTTTCAGGGGACCCTAGGGGACTAGATAAGGACTATATTAGGGCCATGTTGGGGAAACCATTTAGGGGTACGACCTCCCGGGTACTACCCTTCATCGAAGACCCTAGCTTATTCAGATTCTTCGTGATGAGGACTTTAAATCGATGACAGAGACGTGCCGACATCTGTGGACAAATCTCCCTAGCTGAAGGAATTGGATGGGCTACACTTTGGCTGCCGTTGCCACTTCCTTGCGCTAAGCTTCTACCCTTTTGGGACCCCTCTCCATCCAGCTGATGGAGGCGAGCCACTGCTTTCAGTGGGTGTCGACCTCAAAGTATCTTGCACGAAGCATTCTGGGGCACATGGGCCGTGCAATTCATCCACAGCACTGAGCTCTTAAGCCATATAACCAACCCTATAGCTGCTGCTGCTGCTACTGCTACTGCTACTGCTACTGCTACTGCTACTGCTACTGCTACTACTACTGCTACTGCTACTGCTACTGCTCCTCCTACTACTACTACTACTACGACGACGACG
>CAJNIZ010026803.1:0-19163 GCA_905231905.1 Symbiodinium pilosum | reverse complement strand
TTCCTTAACAGCAACCCAGGCAATCTTGAAGCATGGCCCAGCCACCCGGGCTTGCCATCGTGGTATGATCCCAGGAGGCGTCCAGGAGCAACATACACCTGAAATTACAAAAAATAAAATAAAATTAAGGGTCCAAGGACCCAAATAATAGGGTACGGTTTTAGGACCCAAATACTATAATATTAATGGTATTTGGGCCCTAAAACCCTATTATTTCGGTCCTTGGACCCTCAAGGAAAATTAAGAGAGCTGACTACGGTTTTGGATTTAAGGTTTAGGGTGCTAGCTTCTTTAGGGCGGTTAGTTATGGGGTCTAGGAAGCATTTACACCCCAGCACCTAAACATTGTGAGGGCTGTGCGCGCTGAAGCACGTGGAGAAAGCGTACAGCGGAAGGCAAAATATTCTGAGGGTGTTCTTATTGTTAGAAAGTTAAACTGTCCATAGCTAATTGCTTCCCAGTGTTCCCAATTTTTCGAATCAGCGTCCTTGGAGGGGATTGAAAGCAGGCCATGAAACCACCTAAAATTGGGGTTCTATGCTTTGGGGTCTGAAACTTAGAGCAGAACCCAAGAATTTGTGACTTGCAGTCCTAGACGCGCGTGGTATCTCACCAGCGGGCTAGCCGACACAAGGCCAGTAGATCCAGTAGCAAGGAATTCAGAACACATTTGGGGTTGCACGTACCAGAGGGTTGAGGGGTAAACACCCACAGTCGTAGTCTTCAATCCATACCTGGGCCTTGAAGTCCTACTTTTTCTAGGAGATACCATATGAATATGTAAGAAAGAGCCGTAGGAAAGGAGGGACATGCAGGGTCCAGGCATTTGAGATTTCAGTCTCTCTTACAGGTATGTAGAATTTTTAGGTAAGGGTCTATGGGATCTTGAGATAGGCTAGGGGGCCAGGCCTTAACTTTGAGGGTTGAGGTTGGGAGTTTAAGGTTCTGGGGTTCAAGTTGGGTGTTTTAGGGCTTAGCTTCAGAGCTACGGTCTTTATATGGTTGAGGTTAGGTTAGGCGTCCTAACTGGGGCATTATATTGCGGACTAGATGATCAGACCAAGAAGGACCACTATGTCCACCTTAAATAATGGTCCCTTGGTCGCCCTAATACCGACACTAGCTCAAATGACAGCTGGACTATCCAGCCTACTACTGTACAGCATACTTGTCAAATTTCTGCGGACAAGAATGTAGAAAGGGTTTTCCACGCAGGGCTGTCGGCAGGTTGTGGGCACACTGGGTTCTAGGTGTTAGGTTTGCTTGGAAACAGAACCCTGAGGACCCAGATAAAAGATGGAATCTGGAGGGCCTGAGTACCCTAGTATTTATTGGTAATTTCCCAAAATAAGGGGACCCCAATATAGACCCCAACATACTATAGCCCTTATTATTAGGACCCCCCAAAATGGTACCCCGAATTTTGGGAAAGCCCTTATTCGGCCGACTTAACAAAATCCTGGATGACCCTCTTTCTCCTGCAGGCTCAGAATAATGGATGAACCTATTCTTTCAAGTCTCTGGAAACTGGAAATATGACAAGGTAGCACCGCTACTGCCCCCGGAAGGTAGCAACAAAACAGTATTCGACTATCCTTTAGAGGTATAGTGTGTCTCCGATGGATAGGGTGAAGATATACGCAATGATAAGGTACTAGAGTATTGTTCGTAAACACGTCAGGACATTCAGACTGGACCACGGTAATCTGCTTTGTAGCACCCATGTGCGCTTGGGCTGCAAGCTTCCAGACCTCCTGTGTTAAAATGCTGGCCAGCAACAAGGTGACAAGCAATGTCCAAATCGGCCCAGCAATGATGGAACACCCCAACAGGACAATCGCAAAGACTGATATTGGGCGGAACCACGGTCTAGGGATGTCTCATTCCTTTGTGCGTGTTATTGCCAATATTTAGCATTTTTACTTCTATTATTGATACTACGTGTTGATGTTATCATGTAAACAAAGTAGATGGATCAACACGGCTCTCCACCCAGAAGCCCGGCTCAAAGATTCAGGCAGTTTTACCTTTATGGACACAGCCCTCTGTGAGCCTGACAAGGAGGGCCCTTTGACAGGGCTGAAGCTAGGCACAAAGCCTATAGGTGTTGACTAATTATGAGACATAAATACATGTACTTATGCAACTTATGTAACTAGGGGGCAGCTGTATTAGAATCCCCCGTGCTATTCCCGAAATCCATAGGTGGAACCAGCAGTGCATGTCGTACTTCAGGCACGGACAGGAACCCAACTTAGTGAGGTAGATCTTAGTGGATCCCCCCACCCTGTAATGGAATAGGGCTATAAAAGGGCTCAAATATCAAAACCCTCTACCCTTACTCCTACACACGAAATCCTAAACCCTAAGCCCTAAGCCCTAAACACAATTCCTGTATGGTCACTATTACTGGGTGGGGGGGTCCACCTACGGTAGATGGCTGCCCAGGCCATAAACCCAAACCCAAGAGGACAAGAACTAACAATGCACAGGTCTAGGGTTTGGGATTCAGGATTTAAGTTCAAGTTTGGACTGGACCTTCCAACTCTGAGCGTCGTACAAAGGCATAGTCCAGCACATGGTGGTGCACATCCTCGAAGCGTCCTTCCCCTGGCTCGGGATGAGGATTTCAGGCTGCTGGGGCTCAAGGGATGAAATACTGTTAGGGATCGAAACAGGGAGGTTTGGGACTGAAATACTTTTATGGGTATGCAAGATTGGGAGTGAGAAATCCTATGGTTTATAGCTTTTGGTCCCTGAGCCCGAAACGGATACCGGATATCCTACACGCGGCGCGAACATGTGCTCCCCCCAAAGAGCCGCACAAGTATTCCCTTTCAACCAATCGACTCGAAAGCGCCTTTTCTGGACCAAATGCTTTGTTTCTGTGATAGGCTGCCACTTCATAAACTCATTTTGCCCTAGCTAGCTGATGTCTCTAACTGGCGGCAATTTCCAGCGACCTCTTGCAGCATCATTGGAACCAGTACAGAAACTAGTACAGAAGAGAAGCCTTAGAAGGACCCCTATATACCCCGTGGCTAACCCTATGACTGTGCGTCTGGGTCGCCTGGGGCCAGGAAGAAGTCCCAAACCCGACACAGACGGTTCTCGAAAAGGAGCTCCGTGCCTGAGCTGGGTCAGGGCAGCAGTTCCCAAGCCGAGAACTGAAGTTAGCTTAAGCCCGGAACCGTACGAAGTAACATATAGTAGGGTATATATTGGGGTTATATTGGGAATGATGGAATGGAGAATGGAAACTACTATAGCGTAATAGGGTATATATCCCTGCGGATAACTTCAAGAGTCCGAGTCTCTAACATTTGGCGCTAGGGTCTTGGTACTAGTTCGAATCTAGTAAATACAACTAACATGAGGCCCTCGTGTCACTTTGGACCTGAAGGAATTTGGAGATGTATGTCGAACATGAATCCATGAGATGGAGATACTGTAATATTGACCCCAAAGCCCTGAACCCCATACTCGAACCTACTAGACATGGAGTAATTCCTGTACAAGCAAACAGGACGGACCCACAATGGGCCTTAGAAGGGCATTCTGCAGGGAGCCAGAAATTGTTTGAGGGTCTGTCCCGTTGAGGGGTTCCCTGGGCATGTATGTGAAGAAAGCATTACGGGCCCGACGCACAAAATCCTACACGTCCCTGTGCATCCCTATCTACCCCCTATAGACTTATACCCCTGTATGCCCATATTCACCCTGTATAACCTTAGATAACCCTATATAACCACTTATAGCCCGGCTATAGACCCTTTAAACCCCTTGAAATCTAAAGCCAAGCTTCCAACGTTCGTGGAATACTTGGCGCGCGCGAGAAGGTCGCGCACCTGTTCCTGTGACCCCACATATCCTCCCCAATCTAACCCTAAGCGCCCAAAAAAAAGGGCTAAAGGGCCCAAATACCATTGACATTCTTGTATTTGGGCCCTAAAATCCTGTTATTTGGGTTCTTGGACCCTTAGGGTAACATAGAAGCCCGTTTCACGGGTCACACAGGGTACATACTCTAGAGATGTGTAGGGTCCAGGGATTAGGGTATACCTTCCTCCAAAGTAGCATGGAACCCATGGAAGAAGAGCCTAAATAGGTTACGGCATTCAAAAAACGGTGCTTCCGAGGCTTACGGGTCAGCCTGGAGAAGGCAATTGTTGTTCCAGAAGGTAATTTTAAACTGGGGATTTGCGGGATTCTGGGTTGATCATGCTTAAGTTTTGGGATTTTGGTCGCTCTGCTCTGTTTTTAGAGGCTCTGATATGGGGCTTACAGAAATCTTTGTAAGGTCATAGGGATCGGAAGCCACAGTGCTTGGAACAAGGCTGCAGGGTGGCTTTTACCACGAGGACCTAAAGCCTAAACCCTCAAGATGATCAGCATATGTAAGCCTATAGGGTGAAGGTTCTTTAAAGAGATTATAGGGGGATATATACGGATGTTAGGGGATGATATAGGGGTATATATGATCCAAATAATCGGTTTGTAGGGCCCAAATACTTTAATGTCAGTGGTATTTGGGCCCTTCAGCCTTATATTTGGGTCCTTGGACCCTTAGGGTTTACACTTAATCCTATAATGTGAGGGCGTGCGTGTCAAGGTTTTGGGCTGGGCTTTGTTCCGCCCTAAACCCTTAATCTCTCAATCACATACCTTTTGCACCATGCAGCTTAACTGAGAATCCTCATCCATAAGCAGTGTCGAATGCAAAGATAAACCCAAGCGTACATTCTAAACACTTACCTTGAAGCCTAATATGGCCATGGCAGCCCAGATCTAATCGCGACTAATACTCCCAGCGTTCTATTACTCGACGAATACCCTATACAAGCGAGCAGCATTTTTCAAGCCCGAAACCCTAAGCTTTCCAGCTTCCTTTCCATTGTCCCTGAATACTCCCTTCATAGTCCCTACGTACTCTCCATATAATTTCTATACAAATCCTAAATAACCCCTGCATAATCCCCATATACTTCCTGCATAACCGCTACATACTCCCCATATAATCCCTTTAGAAGCCCCACATAATCCCCATGATCCCTACGCGTAGTCCCCACATAATCCCTTTACGATCCCTAAATGATCCCCATCAATAAAACCTCTACAGAATATCCATATAATCTCTACATAAGCCCCACCTTGTCCACATATAATCCCTGTACGCTCCCCCTGGAATCCGCATATACTCCCGGTATACTTCCTGCATACTCCCCCCATAATCCCGCTACAATCCCCATACTACCCCCCCTAAACCCTAGACCCGAGACCCTAAGCCCATACTATCCCCCTGTAATCCCTATATATGCTATGGTCTAAACTCCTAGTATCCCCCTTAATAACCCCTATAGTAGTCCCCTATATAACCCCCACTTAAGGAGTTTAGACTATGGCTCATATCTCAACAGAAGGAGACCTCGCTGTGTTTGGCGGGCTGCTTGATCTCAAAGAGCACCTGCACAGTACTCCCTCCCTAATATTATCGGGGTGTAGGGTTTAGGGTTTAAACCCCCACCCCTAATACTATATCAAAATATACAACATAATGGGAGTATTTAATATTTGAGGGGGTGGGGGGGGTTTAATATTAGGAGGAGGGAAGTACTTTTGCATGTTTTCTTTATAACACCCCTTTACACCTTTTCTAGTGCCAGCATCAATCAGCTAGGGGTTGCGCGTGCAATTGGGGTTCAGCGTTTAAGGGTTTACGGTTGAAGGGTTTAGGGTTTGAGGGCAAGGGTTCTGGTCGAAGTTGGTGTGAAAGAGCTCTCAAGGCGCCCCTCCATGCCGCGTCCGTACAGCTGAGGAATCTGAGGGTTGGAGCTTCAGGTATTTGGGGGTAAACCAAATTTTCAGGACAGGTAATCTTTTGTATGTAGCACGGGAGTTTGGCGGCATGGCTGAGGGTTTGATGCCTTGCTACATACCACTATGCGGTGCCACCAGAAGCTTGAGCAAAATGCGGCTGTCTAGGACCAGGTTCTTTCATTGCTACGGTAGCCAATGTTGGTAAGCAAGATTAAAACGCCCCCCACCTGTCGATACACGCTCGCGCCGGTATTCTGCAGCTGCCACTCCTCCCCCGCCTCCACAAAGAATACCTTGCAGGAATCACATGAAGCTGCCCTAGGCAGACAATACTCCAGAGCTGTACCGCAAGTCGCTTCAGAGTCCTACGCAAACAGAGAGGCGAGAAAAAAACACAAATTCGTTCCTCATGGCCTATGCTGTGCGACCCAAACCCTGAACCCAACACTGGAGGAAACCTCACAACCATATGTCTTCGGCTATATCTCGAACTATCGTCCCGGCATTTCCGGGAAATGGGGATCACCTTGGTTTAGGAAATCCTCATTTATTTTACAACCCCATGCACCATCCTGAGCGCGTTATGCCCCGTAGGCAAGGCAAATGCCGGAAATCCTACTTGAGATCCCTCAAGTTAAATTGCACACTCCTGGCCACCTACCTAAACCCTGTAAGTCCTTAACCCTAGATCCTACACGCTAAACCCTAAATCCCAAACCCTAAAGTCTAAACCCTAAATCCTAAAACAAGCAGCCTGCTTGTCGGCTACCTCTTCGGGGCCTTTACCTCGATCTCCGCAAGCACTGTCCACCTGCCAACGCCTGCAAGGAGGGTCCATGAAAACCATTGCGGTTTAGGGTTTAAAGTTTGTAGGGTTTAGGGTTGTAGAGGTTAGGGTTCAAAGGCTCCCTAACAAGGGTAACCGATGTACCTAAAGAAAAATTGGCTTTGCACCCGCTATTTTAGGATTTTTGCAAGGTCTAGGCTCCACTATTTAGGGGCCTATAACGGTTCAGTGTCCCAAACCCTAAAGCTTTGAATTCCTAGGGTTTAGGCTTGGCCAGTACTGTACTACGGACATTTCTCCAAATGGAGCCTCCAAGCAACACCAAGGGTAGAGACCATACTATTATGAAACCCTGAAACATAGGGATTAAAAAAGGAATGTACAACACCCACTCCATGATGTGTTCAATGATCCTATATATCTCATGCCCTCACTAGCTTGATCAAACTTGTGACGTGGGAGCTTTGCGGAAACCATTCTGAAGCACTAGCAAGTTTAGGGCTGCCGAATCTCAAAAACAGGACTTCACTTTATTCGTTCATTGAAAGAAACGACTGAGGCCCATTTGTCCCACCAACCCGAGAATCAGTTGAATCACTTCTACTAAATGAAATCAGACAGCCGAAAGGGGAAGGAAGACAACCCGTGTTCGGCATGGTGTTGCAGTTCTTCGAACTTAGGCCCAACGGCTTGCAAACCAATTGGTGTCAAGCACAGAGCGTGCCGTTGACCTCACATTTTCCCCTACCAACTAAAGATCATTTTTTCACGCTAGCTTGGTAAGAGCTTTGGCGGTTCTATGATTGCAGGTTCATGCAGTCGGTGCTCAGGCATCTGCTGATATCAAGCATCCTCTTCGCCCCCCAGAGTCACCCTCCAGTAGAAGAATCGAAAATGCTCAAGAACCAAATGCACATCCAACCTGAATCATGACCTTTCTATAAGCTTGTGACAATCCAGTTAGTGCAACAGCCGCACTGTGGGGCGAAGCCGCTACAAACTGCCCAATGCCAAATTCTTGGGGACCATTTTGCCAAGCAGCACTGTGGGCACATCGTGCAAAGCGCGGAAAGATCCCCCGGGCGGCAAGCGAAAGTCAGAGATTCTGATACCTCTGCTATGTACCCGGTGCTTCGTAGGGAATAGTAGTGCCCAATTAGCAGAACACGTTCCCCCCTGCATACAGGGTTTAACGGTTTAGGGGTACCAGGGAGTCATCCACTAGGTGGGGAGGGGGAGTCAAGATAGGAGGATGTCGACCGAACGCAGGACCCGTAACAGAAAAGTCTTGTGATGCTTGCCTAGCCCTTATCAAGCAGAATTCCCATTCAGATCCTGGAATTCTACATCCTAAGTCCTATCCTCAAATCCCTAAACCCTCAACCCTAAATCCCTAAACCCTACAAACCCTAAACCCTGGAACCCTACAGACCCTAAACCCTAGAAACATTAAACTAATGACCTTCTGGTCCTCAGTCTGGTGAATGATTTCAAGTCCAATGGCTGTGTCAGGGGTCTCGAGAAAACAGGGCCTTTGGGAATGATAAGGATAACGGTCTAGGGCTTAGGGTTTAGGATAATTATATGGGGGCTACAAAGGGGTTGTGGAATCCCGTGTTTAGGATTCAATATGAGTAACTTTTGCGAAGCCTGTTTTCCCTTCTGATTCCTATCACTCAGTCTGTTGGAATAGTCTTGGAATCCCCATCAGAAAGCACCAAAATCTTAGGGGTCTGGTAAGGGCAGCCGCATTTGCGTCTGAAGTCTACGAAGATGCCCCATGGGTCCAAGTACTCAAAAATTAGGATGTGGGATACCTAAAGCCACTGAGGGTTTCGCGGTGCCATCACTTCGGTATTTGAACCTTGAGGGAGTTCAATTTGGAGCGCCCCTGGACCCTAAACCCCAAATTCCAAGCGTATGCCCTGAATCATCCTGAATCCAGAATCCGAAGCCCTAAACCCTATAGCTCTTAAACTCTATGCCCTGAATCCTCAACCTGAATCACTCTCAAGCCCTCTGGACCCTAAACCCTAAACCCTTGCGCACCAAGCTGCGATCATTTTCGAAAAGAATACGCAAGGGCCCAGCGGACCGGTCCGAGGTCATCACCGCGGCCTCAACTTTCTTAAGGTTCACAAGAGTTCTCAATATATCTAGGGGCCTATATAGGCCTGTATCGGTTAATATAAGACTCTATGGGGCTTATGTAGGATGATTATGTATCTATGAGGTTTGGGGCTTTACTACTCAAAGTCATGGAGAATCAGATACAAGGAAACCCAAATTGGGTTATATACGGGCCTATAAGGATCGTAGTGCACGAGCCTATTCAATTGGAAGAGGCCTTCGAACATCTTCTACTAATCTACCATCTTAAGTGGCTATATAAGGATCATAATAACAATGATTGTAAGGAAAAGTCTTCCATGATAGTTAATGGTTCAAGCCTCTACATTTCTCATACTTACTTGGGAGTGACCACTCATATATCTGGGGTTATAGGTCTGAGCTGGGAGTGCAGCGAATTCGCTATAAGGACCTAAAGCCTAAACCCAAAACCCTAAGCCCTCAACGTGATTATGGGGAGAATTGGGCAGAGACTTCCTCGAGAAATCCACTCCTTCCTTCCCAGCTTTGGGGGTTCGGGTTTACGAGTCCGAGTACATCATGATCTTCGGGATCCCGGATCAAGGCTTCGAAGGGACCACAAATCATCCCACTACCTTATACACCCGTGTACATGCTCCCAATATGTATTTTTGGCCTGCGCCTATAGGGGTCTCCCTCAAGGCTAAGGGTCCCTCCTAAACCCGTTGGATCAGAACAAGGGATTACAAGCTATACGTGTGGAATTGCTACAAGGCTTCCAGCACTTCTCGGACCAGTGTTTTAGAACCTGTGGTTAAGGGTATGTGCCATGCGGGGCTCGGTATACTTCATACCGCCAAGATGAAAAGAAAAGCGCACATGCTCAGAACATTGCGCACCTTTCGGTTCAGGGTTCAGCCTTTCAAGTTTAGGGCTTCGCGTGGACTTGACGTCATAAGCTTCAGAGCTGAAAAAAGGCTTCGGGTTTAGAGTTCAAAGACCACCCCTTAACCCTGAACCCTATTTAACAACCGTCAGCACCCTCTGCACGGTCCGCTGCATGGAGCGGAACTGCAATCCTGCAAAGGCCTGGTCGGCAACAAATTAATCAAGCCTGGGGTTAGTGAGAATCGTATTGGCTGTTACAAGAACGACGGGCTGTACTGCAAAAAGTCCAAGATCTACTTCGGAAGAGGGGCATTGTAGGGGCTTCTTTGCCACGGGTTGCTTCAAGAGAGAATGCTTGTACTCCCAAACCCAAAGCCCTAATGGTGTTCCCGCATTGCAAGCAAAGGTTGCTTCACTGATAGCATGTCGACAACAATTCATCAATGTAGGCCATAGCGAGTCAAGATGCGTAGCATACTGTAGCGCCTAAATAGTTACCAATATCATGTTGAGGTCTATATCAAGTACGCTGAAACCTATGTATATACACAGCACACAGGGCCATGATACAGGTAGTTATCCCGGTAACGCGCCATATCAACAAAGTTCCCATGTCTTTTCCACTTGATTTGTGGATGATATCCCTAAACCCCCCTATATAACACTATATAATCCTTATATACTCCCTAGTTACAGTAGAATCGCTATGCAACCCCTTGCCATGGTGATGATGATGTAGGCATCTACAATAGTTCAAGAGCCAGACTTGCACCATCCAAACCTCTGGCATGGCCATGGTTAAGGCTGACAGCGGCGTCGTCAACCGCAATTCCAGAAGAAGCTCATAGGTTCGGGATTTGGGTCGAGTGGCATTATTATACCCAAGAATGGAGACTCGGATGGAAAAAGAAAGCTCGCGTCATATGAGCTATGCTTTAAACTCCTATTACTCCCCAATATAATCCCCCATATGACCCCCTTTAAGGAGTTTAGACTCAAGCTCAAGTAGGTTTCAAAACCCATCACCCAGAAATGCTACCTACACTGGGGCCCGAAGTCTACAAGCATGTCCTATCTTGGGCTAGTTGAAGCCTTACTCTAAGTTAAGGGTGCAAGTACCCAATGTCAGATACTCGGGATCTGGCTAATTATAATTTTTGTGCAGGGGTTGGGTAAGTATTTGATTGTTGGGTACTTAGTGTATTCCATAAAGCAGGGTACCCCGGCATGGACCCAACTATACTGTAACCCTTCTTCTATCAAGTTATCCCAAAAAGGCACACTAGTTTATGGACACTCCCGTCTGAACTTTGGTGCACAAAATGCTGCCCATACTGTTCATTGCGTGGCGGCTCCGTGGCCTGTTTCCTTTGTTGCTGTAGAGTCTAAGGACCCAGTTTTGCTAGGCCTTGTTTCGGCAGCAGATGGGCAAATGTCTGAGCGAATAGCAGCGAGTTTATTCATGACAGTATCACGTTTTGAGACGAGCTCATACACCAACTACTTTACTGCAGTCTCCTTAGACCTGTAATTAACAATATGATGTTCAATGATTCCTTAAGGTTATAGTATGAGAAAAATTACAAATAATTCCTGGCAAGACTACAATTTAATGTTGGTACGACTTTCTATGCCAGGCCCCCACGCAGCGACACAACATAACCATTCTGCAGCACACTGCAGCATGAACTCTTTGCCCCTTCCGGCCGGAATCCTGACTGAACATGTCTAAACCTCTCCCTCGAACCCTTGACCTCAACCTAGGACTTCAAATCAATATTAATTTCCATATCCTTTTCCATTACTACCCTTATTAACCAGATCCCACATATTTCCAACTCAGTTTCCATTTCATTTTACATTTCCTTCCATTCATTTGATTCCCCATCGATGGCGTAATGTCCTCAACTATCTAGCCACGGAACCGTCAATCCCTTTATTCCATCTAACTTTACATTTTCTTTGCAACTTGATTCTCCATTTTAAGAACCATGTGCCAAGCCTGGGCAGGCCAACCCACAAAGCAGCGAATGGCCGCCAAAACGAGCAGGATCCGCGGCAGCACGCGCATGCCCCAAGGAGCTCTTCAGGGGCAATGAGCACTACAGGGGAACTATGAATAAATGCAGTTTCAGGCCTTAAGGAGACCATGGGAGCAAAACTGCCAGGAGTCCCGAAGGTATACCGTATCATTCCCACTCTGCAGAAATGTCAAACAGCGGCTCGCATACTTGCCCTAGAGTTAGTTCAAGAAGACATCATGTAGAAGAAGGCATGACCGCACAACCTCAGGACTATGCATGTTCTTGAACAACCAGGTTTGGCAAGGAGGACGATCTCATTCAGGGAACCTCTTTGTTAATAGGGCTCAGAGGCCGAACATGCTGGCAACGCATGAAACCAAAGCACGGCCACGGCAAGCCCACTCCAAAAATTTTCCCCCACCCCCCCAAGGCGCTATACATGGGTGTCTGAAGGAATGGAAACGAAAATGGAGAGAACATGGAAACGACCATCTTGTTTAGGGGTTGAGGATTTCGGAATGTGATTTTCAGAGGTATGAAGACTTCGGGGAAACGAAGGGGATGGGGCGCCACTGCATTGCAGCCTGTCAACCCATAGGAATATTTGAAATCTGGCAACACGAACATGAACTGGCAATAAGTATACTCATGATGGTCGTACCGGCCGTCGAAGAAGTGCTGGCTCTTGCGGAGGTGGTTCTTTCCTTTTGCTCTTGCTCATACTACTACTGCTGCTGCTGCGCAGACGGCGGCGGCGGCTGCTGCTGCTGCTGTACTACCAATAAGAATCGTAATAATAGTCAGAAAGAATAAGAGCAAAAACGTAATAGTAGTAACAGCAATTGTGAACTAGTAGTACTCGCTGTAATTGGGCGGCTGATGCTTTATTTATTGGTGGCAGTAGCAGCCGTAGAACGCTCTGGTACAGGTTGCAATGCCCATGAAGTTGCAAAAAATCTGGGCGTTTACGGTTTTGGATTAGCTGGCGGGTTGAGAGTTTGCTGTTTAGGGCTCGGAGAGCCGTGTGTGGCGTTGAGGGTCTAGGGAAGCGCCTAGAGGTCCTTAAGAACGAAATTCCAGGGCCCAGTTTGGGCGTTCCATGTTTGTTTGGGGAGTGCGCGATTAGGATGCTAAATCTTGCGTTTCAGGCACGGAGTCTAAAATTCCCTGCTCTTTCAGGCGGCAAGTGGTGAGGAAGAAGCTATTCCATGCAACCTTGTCAAAGTCAAATAGGGTCTGTATACAAACGAAACAATCAATTAGATCCTTGTTGCAAAGGCGCTGTCAACAATGAAAGTATCTGCTTGCAACTCCTTCGGTATCCTTTACATACTGTAAGCCTGCCCTCACTAATCCTCGCAAGTTTTGGCAAGGCAAAGAGATTGGTGCGCAAGCCCACAGCAGTCAAAGTCAAACTTGAAGGGTCTACGGTAGGTAGGCATGCTCGAAACAATGGTCTCATCTGTACTGATCACTATATATGGGAAGCTGCAACACATTACGGCGTCATAATTTGGGCTTTCCCTGCCTAAATCCAAGCCCCGTAAATCACATTACGTTCCGCTTTCCGTTCAGATTTCAACTTTTCTGCTCCACTTGGATTGTCCACTATGCAAACCCCAGATCCTGCATAAGACTATTGGGTCAAGGTAGGACTTTCTTCAAGTAGGGGCGCTACTGGGGACTCTACGGATTCATGATGATTTATTGGTGGCGCTGTCAGCCCCTCCAGGCATCCCATCATAATACACAGCCCCTAAGTATGTAGGGCACCCAAATAAGGCAACATCATTTTGACAACCTTCCAGCTAATTTGGCGAGTAAAGTAGGGGATTGTAGAGATACCACAGGTCTTCCTTTTTGCGGCACATGCCGGTCACTTGCCGGTGTCTGTCGTGACGGTACGGAGCTTGTAACCTCGTCTCGCATCTAGTGATAAAATCTCGGGATGGGAGGTTCCGGTCGAGGGGCACACGGACGGGTTAAACAAAACAAGCAACAACATTATTCGCGGCTAGATGGTGCAAACACATCTGCACCAAAATCGTAAGCCTTTGTACATCCAAGAAGGTCTCAAGAAATTCTGGCGATGGACAGCTGACTTCATAACCAGATTCTTCTCTACCAGCCTTACATGCTCAAGGAATGTAGCTCTTCGCAGTCTCCACACAGTGCGCTCAAGTGGAGGGTCTGGGTCAAGGCCATCCCTATGCCCAAGAGACCTTCAGATTTAGGACTCACCATAGCAGAAATTAGTTTACGAAGCCCTGAAACTGAAGGTCTGACAAATGTAAGGAGTAAAGCCCAACACCCTAAACAAAGAATCTTAAGTCTAAGGATTAATCCCAAAAGCTTCGAGCTCTGCTTCAAGCCGGAAGGCATGTTAACCCGGTCGCGCCAGGCATCTTTGCCATCCTTCAAGGACGAGGTGGGTAGTTCTTGTCCTTAAGACCTAGAGGGTCCGCGTGGGCATATGTTATATGAGCTACAGTCAGTTCTTAAGACCTAGAGGGTCCGCGTGGGCAAATATTATATGAGCTACCGTCAGGATATGGGAATATACTAGGGACTATATGGAACTACAAGAGGGACCTTAGTGGTCCCTTGGTAAAGCTGATATTGACAATAGCAGCTTCAATAGCTCGTATGCTAAGGTCCCAAGAAGATTCACACTCGATAGCTACATTGTTCCCTTGGAAAAGTACCCCTGCGTATATGATCTGTAGGGGGGAGCGCGAACTGCCTTCACGATCTGGCAGAAACACCTAGGTCGCAGAAGTCTTGCTGTTCCGTCCCCTGCGAAACGTAACTACGCAGGCGCAATTTCGACGAAATACAATATCTGCAGCTTGTCAGATGACTCTAATACCAAAACCTTGACAACGTAACCTCTGAACCATAAACCCACGTGAGGTGACGTGCCGTGTCTTCAAGGCAAATGGGGATGCCAAAGTCAGTCAATCAGCGGATTTATCATTCAGGGCTTGAGGCTTGGGTTTTTACTGGCTTGGGGTCCTACAAACTTGGTGCTCAACGAACAGTTGATATGATAGATTCGAACTGGCTCGCAGAAGGGTTTATACGGGACTATAGCTTGGGGTGTTAGTTTGGCTTTATCATCTTCTCCAACAAGATTTCCAGCAAAGATCCGCAGTACCTCCATAAATAACGAATCTAATTATAAGAGCCCCCTTTCTAATACCATTTGTATGTGAGGGAGGATGTCAGTGGGGTGAGTGGGCGTTTATGTAGGGGGATGTGTCTAGGGAGCATGTCCCGCAGTAGGATGAGATGCTAGGGTTTTGCATTCAAGGTTCCAGGTGGTCCTGCGTGAAGAAGTACGCTTCTGGTTGCTTTTGACACTCCTGGTAACCCCAAGCCGCAAAATTAGGTTAAAACAACCACATGACTACTATAATGTGGTCCTGATTTTTGGAGATTGTGGTTACAAACATTCGCTATGAAGACTTTGGGATGGTGGTTATGTCTCGACCTGGGTGAGAGAGAGAGCCTGCGTATAACCGCACTAAGGCCGCCTTCAAGCCTGAGACCCTATAAACCCTAAACCCATAACTCCCTGCTTGGGGCTTCGGGTCGCGGAAATGTAAACTGCCTAACGTAGAGATGCATCTGTAGAAGCAGAAGAAGTATGAAACTACTGACCATTGGGGTCTAGGGCTTAGTAACTTAGGGTTGAAATCAAAATACAGATGACAAATATGGCGCTAACCACACGGAGTAATGGCAGTACATGCCATGGTAAGGGAAGCCTACGGCGCCTAAAGACAAAAGCATGGAAACACAGATAAACGAAAAAGACAAACACCCACACCCACACAAACAACATTGTCTAGAGTCTAGAGAATCCTGGCAGCGGATCGGGTAAGAGATCGCTGATGCCTTAGGCTGTGCCCAAAAGTCTGGAAGCCTAAGACCTTAAACTTCAGGGCTTAGGGTCCAGGATTCCCTCAAAGTGTTGACCCTAAATCTGGCGTTAACTCCCGGGTTTAAGGGTTTAGGGTTGAGGGTTTGGGGGTTTAGGGTTTAAGGGTTTAAGGGTTTGAGGGTTTAGGATGTAGTGTCCGGTACATAGGGCGTTCCAAGAGTTCACCTTTTGGTATGTCACCGGTATAAAGCTACCCAGACGCTTTGAAGACTACTGAGTAGGTCAGCGCTTTCAACCCTTAACCCACTAAATCCTAAGCACTTAATCCCAAACCTCTCAACCCTAAACCTGAACCCTATAAATCCCAAACCCCTCAACCCTTCCCTACACCCTAAACCCTAAATTTCACACCCTCTCTCTCTCTCACGTGCTCAGGTGGACCTGTCAGACGCTTCTTTCTGAGCCCTAAATCCTGAATCCTAAACCCTAAACCCTGACTGAATCGCCGCTCCTAGTCTTCCTCGCTCTCCGACCGGTGATGCCTTTGAGCTGGCATGGTGAACGGCTTTCATGGAAAAGAACATGAACAATGAATTGGACACTTTCAGGGTTGAGGTTTTGGGGTGGAAGGTTTAAGGTTAGGGTTTCGGATCTAGGGTTTGTTTTGGGGTGGAAGGTTTAAGGTTAGGGTTTCGGATCTAGGGTTTAGTGTTTAGGATGTAGAAGGGCAGCTAAATAGGGATTATATAGGGATATTACCACCCCCCAAAACTGGGGAATCAATTGGAAAGAACATGAATAAATGAATGGGACCTATGTGGAGATATAAATACACATCTGAACAACAGGCTCTGACCAGAATAAATGCGGAATCGGACTGTCCGAAAACAATCCAGGCATAACTACATACTGCTCTGTAACGTATGCATTGCATACAGGTTCTAATATTGGTGGAGGCAAGTGAATAAATTTTGTTTTTGGACCCTCTGCGCGGGGCCCAAGAAAACTGTAGCAATTTGCACGGCGGAGGTGGTTGTAAAGGTCTTTGAGCGGGAAAGTCCTGCCCATATGTTTACTCCTGTTCTTTGGCCCCAAATAGGGGCCCAAAACAGCAGTAGAAAACAAATGGATTCCCACTTAAGTGTCTTTGTAACCAAGCTCAAAAAGTAAGGATATCTCCGCGCAAAGCTTATGCTTAGGTCCGTCCTTTCTAGCTACAGGAATATTTATGGAAGCCATCAGATCCCGCTTGTGTGATGAACAGGTCTAATGTGTAGGCGTCCAGTATATGGGGCGATTACGCCGATAATGGAGAATAGAATGGAAACGAGAATGCAAAATCAAGTTGGAACTACGGTTCAAGGCTTAGGGCTTTGGGTGAAGAATGGAGAACCAAATGGAAAAGAAGATGGACAATTGAGCAAACTGCGAAAATTTCAGGTTTCATGGCGAGTAGACGCCTGCCCTAAACCCTAAACCCTACCTCAGTTCAGAGCTTCAGGATGTCTAGCATTGAGCGCTTCGGTGCGTCGGGTCTAAGTCTAAGGCTTTCACGGTTCAGTGCTTACGGTCTAGGATTTGGTATCGTTTTAAGGTTTATCTAAACCCCAAAAATATGTAAAATAATAGCCCTAAACCAATACTAACAGCCATAAAGGACATTATTTCACATACTTTTGGGGTCCAGGTAAGGCCCTAAACCCTTAACCCTAAACCCCTAAACCCTCTCTCTACTCTCCAGCAGTTACGGCGACGAGGATGATCTATTTCCTCATGTGAGCTATAGTCTAAACTCCCTAAATGGGGGTTATACAGGGGATTATATACAATGGGTTTATATGGGGGAGTATAAAGGGTTTAGGGCTTAAGGTTCAGGGTCTAAACTCTTTAAAGGGGGCTGTAAAGGGGATCATCCAGGGGAGTATTCTAGGGGTTTTTAAAGGGGATACTAGGAGTTTAGACAATGGCTCATGCACTTCCAATGAGGACGCTCTCCCTCATTCCAGGCTTTTTTGTCTGGCACAACATGCGAAAGGAAGAGGGCCGTACAAAGCCTGCATTGGTTCTGAATACAACACCTATTGCGGATCTATGCGCAACATTCTGCTCTTGCATTATTGATAGGCTAGGAGGTCCGTTGACTTTGGGGATATATGTTTTCTGGAGATGACAGTTGTGACTTTCGTGATTTACGGTCTTGGATTCGCTGGGTCCATCCAAAGAGGGATGGGCTTCCCAACAATTTGAGAAAAATCGAAACCAAACACAAGCGCACCTCACACACACACGCAGCAGACAGCAAACACGTGCGCAACATGAAAAGAACACCCTCCTGACAAATAAAACGGTCGGCAAACGCAGGGGTCTGAACTGTTACCAATATCATCTTGAGGTCTATGCGAGGTACTAATGTCTCTACTTATACACGGAAACAAGGACCACAATGCCGGCAACTAGCCCTATAACTCCCTGTATCACCCAGGTTCCATTTCATTTTCCAAACACATGTCCAACGATTGGGGATAATATACCTCAATCCCGTTATAACCTCCATGCAACACCAGATAACCCTACCTAGTCCCCTTGTGCCCTTGTACCCTAGACTCTGCCAGTAACTTGGGAGCAATGAAGCAATGGTCTGGGCGACCCTCCCATATTGGGCGACCCTTTGGTCGGCTTCAATCTTTACTCCTGAAACTAGGGTTTAGGGTTTAGAGCTTGGACCACCTGCCAAATTAATGAAATCCACACCCCACGCCCATTATACAAAACATTCCTCATGAGTTCTAATATTCCAAAATGGGAATAGATACCAGGGGGGTATCATATTAGGGCGAGGGGGCTAGACTTCAGCCAGCACCAAGTTTCCCTACCTGACTCGTGCTGTCCAAGTACACTCCATCGCTTCGCATCTGTTTTGCTCTCTCCTCATGCGGGCAAACCCTAAACCCTAAACCACTGATTGGCAAGGTCTTTGGATGCCTGAAGGTACCAATGTCTTCAACTTCAAGGTGTTCTGCACCGAACACCCCAAGTATTAGAGAGCCGCGGTCCACAGCCAGCGCCTCGTTAACACGGCTGTTCCGGTCTTGAATCGAGACCAGGGTACCAAGTGCCACATATTTTCATACTGCAGTTTCTAAAGCCATGCCCTGCAGATACCAGGGTTTACGTAGAGGTTTGGGTTGAAGGTTTGCATGTTTAGGGGAGTGATTCTTCGGGGCTGTTGCGCGATTGCCACAATGCCACAGACCCCTGCACCCAGGCCTGTCCACATTGCATGAAACTTGCAAGAGACCCTGAACCATGCTGGAACACGAAAGCCCCCTAACCCAGAGATTCAGGACTTTTTGATTTGATGTTAGGTGCGAACCTACTTATGTGTTTCCTGTTATGCCCTGTGCACAGAGTGGGCGGTCAGGGGGTGCATGTTATAAAGAAGTGGAAATAATAAAGTTCCGCGGCCTAAAATTCCGCAAGAATCATGGCTCGCATTTGAAAGCAAATTAATAGAGCTCCTAATCCGACTCCTACTCCGAGAGAGCTCAGTCATGACTCAGGCCCCAGAGATTTTGCTCCGACTCTCAGTTTCCTGGATCTTTGCTTCTAGACTGGTCCACCCGGAGCTCGGTGGGGGGCTAGTTAATACACCAATGCTCACATGAAACCT
>CAJNIZ010026792.1:47183-67897 GCA_905231905.1 Symbiodinium pilosum | reverse complement strand
TCTCTTCTATCCACTCTCCTCTCCTCTCTTCTCTCCTCTCTTCTCTCCTCTCATCTCTCTTTTCTCCTCTCTCCTCTCTCCTCTCCTCTCTCCAGAGGCAAGGCCAAAAGTGACGACGGTTCTGCGTTTCGCGACGAGGACCCCCCGCGATCCCTGTGACTGTTGACACTTTTGAGACGCGAAGACCGGAGACGAGTCCAAAAGTTACGACAGTTCTGCGTTTCGCGACCACGACCCCCCCCTGATCCCTGTGACTGTTGACACTTTTGTAATACGAAACGTAAAAAGGGACGACAGTTCTGCGTTTCGCGACGATTTTCGTCTCTCCGGCATGTCCGACCCTCCGCGGACGCTTGCGTCCACAAACGCAACGACTCGCGTCGCCTCCTGAACCCCTGGACCCCAACCTTAAAACGGGAACCCTTCTGCTACGCATTCGGGAAAAACCCATAAAACACCTAGAATCCCTACACATCTCTGGAGTCCCCGAAGTACCCCTTTTTGCATACCTCCCGGCCCATCTTGATGAAGGGTTTGGCTGCGTATGTGAATGTAACAAGAAAGATTGCAACGTCGATCGCGAGCTGAAGCGGTCAGGGTGCCTCGAGCAAGTATAAGTCAGGGGGCTCAAAAGGTGGGATGAAGGTAATTAAGTGGGATAAAGGATCCTTAGTATATACTCTATTATATTGGAGCTTATTTCCTATACCGCACCTTCCTTCATCCCATTTTTTGAGCACTTTGCATAGGACTCTATATTCGAGTTCCTAAACAAATAGGCACTCAACGCAAGCCCTCAGCCATTCACCCAAACGGCCCCATACACGCTCACCAAAACTATATGAGTTCCTATCAATATCTGCCTTACTAAAGGGGCCCTTCACGGTGGACATAGGGGTCCCTCTTGTATTATAGTATAGTCCCCAATATAGCCTTCATTTATATAAGGAATGCAATCTTACTATGTTCAACCACCAAAAAGCATGACTCCAATAATCTTACTAGGTTCAACCACCAAAAAACATTACTCCAATCCCTAAAACCAAAACCACAAACTCGAACCCCTTAGAACGTGCAGGTCGTGCCCGTGACAGCCACGGGCTTGGTGGCTTTGTCTGCACGAAAGACTGGGTGGCGCTTTGGGCTTAGGGTGTAGGGTTTAGGGCTTAGGATTTAGGGCTTAGGGTTTAGGGCTAGGCTTTAGGGTTTAGGGCTTAGAGTGTAGGGTTTAGAGTTAAAGAGGTCTTGCCCCAAAAATCTCTGGAGGCAGTTTAAGGGATCCTCTTTCCACTAAGAGGCGTTAAGGTTTGGGCTTACCAGGTGGCATTTCGGGAAAACATACAAAGGAACTTGTTCGTAGACAAGACAATTTGGGATCTGTAAAGCACCACCCACAAGAGTTTCACTTGTAATCTTAGAGCTCCTTAGGGTTAAGGGTTTAGGGGTGGGGTTTAGGGTGTAGGGGTTTAGGGTTTAGGGTTTAGGGGTTTAGGGTGTAGGGGTTTAGGGTGTAGGGGCTTAGGGTTTAGGGGTTCAGGGTGTAGGGGTTTAGGGTTTAGGGGTTTAGGGTGTAAGGGTTTAGGGTTTTGGGATTTAGGGTGTGGGGGTTTAGGGTTTAGGGTTTAGGGATGACAGTGGCTCTCTATAATGTGTTTTGGACTCCCCTTGGTTCCCAAGGTTGCCGGAGTTATGGCAGTGGAGCTTAGGACAGGGTATGTGAGGGTGAGGTTGAAGGATACCAAAGGGTTTAGGGGTTTAGGGGTTAGGGTTTTGAGTTTAGGGGTTTAGGGTTTAGCGGTTTAGGATTTAGGGATTTGTTGCTGGTGGTTACATAGTCTCTGGGGCAGAAGCCGCCACAGCCACATGTCAACAAACAATAGGAAGGTACCTTGGGGGGGGATTCTCAAAATTCGGGGCTTCAGGGGCACTATGTAGAGGGGTGTAATCTCAAGGATGCAATTGTAGAAGCCTCAATAGAGTAGTATTTTAGTTGGGAATACTATGGTTCCCAATATAGAGCAGTATTATATCCTCCTGCGGGGGTATAGTAGTACATAAGGAATATAATTTTCCTATGTTCAACCGCCAAAACGCTATTCATCATAGTTTCGAACATTGTTCCATTAGTCGTCAGTATGGTTGTGGTGGTAAAGTGAACGCTAAGACGCTATTGTACTTGTTTCAGCCCCTTCATACCATCCCTATACCGACCCTTTGTAAGCCCAGCGCGCGTTTGATCTGCCCTATTCCTTTCTTTTGACCCTCCACTGTTCCAATCATTCAAATAGACACTACACACCTAGACGCTGGTGATATTCTGCTGGGCTCAACCCTATAGTCCCTATAGCACCCCTGTATAATGGTAGGTTCCCTTGCCTCTTCCATTATCCCTATATTATACCCTTATATAACAAGCTGAGCTGGCTGCCTCTGGCACCTGCTGCCATCCATCAGCGAGACTGTTGCGCTCCCTCTGCGACAGAAGCACTGCTTGTCGATGAGCTATAGTCTTACTCCGTAAGGGGGGTGATATAGGGGATTATATCGGGGAGTATCATAGGGTTATTAGGCGGGATATTAGGAGTTTAGATTATAGCTCAGATGACTGCCAGTCTACAACTCACAGACACAGACTATGCCAGAGCCTTCAATTCTCTGTGCCGGTTTGAGATGGAGTCTTTCAGGCAGTCAGGCCAATGGTCTCTGCTGAAGTTTGACAGCACGCACCTGTGGAAAGCAAGCCATCTCGACAGCAAACTGTCTCTACGTTTAAACATACATGCCTGAAATGTACATCCCTCTGTAACTCATAATCCCGTGGTTTCCCGTTTGACCCCCAATTGGCATCTTGGAGCTTCGAAGCAATAATGTGGAGAGCTTAATCACCCAGCACCAGAAAGTCTGACCCTACTTGGTGATCCTCATTGTGGGGACAAGCAAACAAAGATGCTTTGTTTGGTGGGAAATGCCTTATTTCTTGAGCCGCAGAACGATACGCTTAAGTACTAACCCCCAAACCCTGAATTCCGAATATGCCTTTGCCCTAAACTCCGAACCCTGAACGCGCCACACCCTAAACCCCTAGACCCTTAACCCCCAAAACTCTAAACCGGCACCCTAAACCCAAACCCTTAAAGTTAGACGGTGGGTGCTCAACCCTTTTTAACCCGAAGCCCCTGAAGCCTAATGTCAACGCATGGCACTTCCGAATCCCACAGTCGACAAGGCGTCCATCGAAGTGGCAGACTCTAAGGGTCCGAGACCTGGGTGTTAACGTTAAGGTTAGAAGTATGGGCCCTTAGGCCTTGTATATAGGGGGATTCCAGGGACCCTTAAGGGTACAGATGCGGTATAGAGTAGGTATATAAACATCCGCCCATACTGGGGGGCTTATTGTTTCAACCTTGATTAAGGTTGCGGGAAGCCCCAACAGGGATGGTACGAGTGGGGACATATTGGGATGTATACGGATGTAAAACTGTATAGGGACATATAGGGTATAGGGATATATAGGTTGCAGAGTACAGGGCATATACTCGCAGAAAAATGAGATTGTAAGCCTGGACAAATCCCCTAAACATATTTTCCTTCAGAAGAGGGGCTAGATGGGCTTCCAAATTAGGGTAGCGGGCCTGTTTTGGAGTCTGCGCGTTTTGATGCTTTACAGTACAGAAAGGTACGTTTTAAGGTTACAGGGGTTTAGATTGTTAGGGTTCAGGGCAGCAGGGTTTGAGGGGGTTCAGGGTATTAGCCTTTTAAGCTTTCGGGTTTTAGGATTACAGGGGATTGAGGGGTTTACGGGTTGCGCACTTCAGGGCCTTAAGGGGGGTTCATTACGCTTTTGGGCTTTGAAGGGGTTTGGGGGTTTGTGAGGGTGGAGGCTTTACGTGGACTCTACAGAACCCTTTTCCAAGTTGAAAATGTACGCGCAAAGACGAGGACGCGCCCCTAAAAAGGTGGGTTCCGTAGGTTCCAGCTAGCGGGGTGGGTGTGTTGGGATTTCGGGGTCTGGGGCAGGGGCCTTCACTTAGGCTTCAGGCCGTTGGGTTTCAACCTCCCAGTGGATGTAAGGTTTGCCTTAATTTTTGGGATATCGACCTTACAATAGAGGGCATGACCCTGAAAAGGTGGGTTCCGCAGGGTAGAGGTAGGGCCCAGGGCCTAGGGAGCTTAGCTAAGAGCTTCTGGGTTCTGGGTTTACTATAGGGGCCTCCAAAATACTTTTCAATTTTGGGTTACCATAATTACAATAACAACCAAAAATTAATTACAATAACAACCAAAAATTATGTTTTTTAGTAGGGTTCTGAGGCCAGTTTAGTTTAAGGTAGAACCTAAATGCAAAATTTTGGCTGCCTGCAAGAGGACGACTAGCGCAGTGACCCTCGAGGATGTTGCTTTCTGTCAATCTCTGCAGCTGGAGCCAGCCCACTAAACAAACCTTCACCCACGTGTGGCTCTCTCTTCTTGAGCTATAGTCTAAACTCCTTGCAGGGGGTTATATAGGGCACTACATAGGGGAGTCAGTCTTATAGGGGTTATGAAAGGGGATACTAGGAGTTTAGACCTTAAACCCTAATCCCGAAATCCTAAACCCCTAGGGTTATCCAGGGGGATACTAGGAGTTTAGACTATAGCCCAGCTCAGATCCATCCAGCGCAGTGGCTGCCTAAAGCTTAGGTAAGGGACATAGTATAGGGGAATGGACAAGAAAATGGAATGCGCATATATATATATATTTACATATAGTTAGAGGTTATCTAGGGGTAATGGAAAAGAGAATGGAATCTACATATATATATATATGTGTATATATAGTGGATATGTAAGGAACGTGGAAATTGGAACTGTTAAGCGCTGAGCCCAGAATCCTGACACATTCGAACACCCATGCCAAGCAGGCTTCCCATCATTGGCGGACAGCTGGCCAAACAAGGCCACCTGTCATAGCTAAACCCTAAACCCAATTGGATTTAAGGCACGAGGTATCTAGTCTTCATACTCAGGCTTCATGGTTTCAGTAAGAAGCTGATTTTGGTAACCTCACCCCCCAACATTTTGGAGCCTACAAACATCATATGATAGTCATAGGTTCCTACTTTGGGGGATTGAGGTTACCAAAATCCCGTATTATTCAGGGTTTCACAACAAGTTCAGGCGTCTCGGTTTTTGGAGTGTGATGAAGCGGTTATTTCAGCATAACCAGCGTCACTGCAATTCTTATGCCTTCGAGGGTAGACGCCGTTGTGGGCTTTGTACAACGGCTGCTCCTATCTGTTTTGCCGTCATGGCTATGGCCTCATAGGATTGTTTGCTGTAGGCAACAGGTTCTGGGTCTTGCTGTGTGATGGCCATCTTTGCGCAGAAATAGGAGGTCCCGACAATTAGGGCCCCTAAACTCTAAATCCAAGTATGGAAGAAGCCCAAGTGTACGCTCCGTGCTATAGGAGACACCCACAATGTTTTGAAGCCCCCGAACCAAGGCTCAGGTAGCAGCCTGTAGCCGAATCCAGAAAACCCAAGCATTGAGTCTGATTCAAAAACCCCAAATCCCTAAGAGTTACACAGCTGAAGCCAGCATCCTAACTCCCAACCCCAAAACTCGTAGCCCCATCAAACTGATCCCCAAGGCTTCATCCCTAGTTTCAAACTTAGACCCCAATCCCGAGACGCTAGCCTTCAAGCGCGAGACCCTGAAACGGCAGTCTGCATCCCCAAACATGAAGCCTTAATATTTCCTAATCCAGAGTCCGAACAATTGCACAGTCCGTAAGCCCCACCGCCGAAATTGGGTCCCTGTTGAAAGTGCTGTTCAAGGAAACCCGGCAACTTCTTGGAATGAAAAATAGCTCTAAGCCCGGAGTCCTGAACAAGCAAGCTCATCTTGCTGGCTCTTGCAGTAGTACAAAGGGGAGGGATTGATCCCTATAATGGCCCCTATGTTAACCCCAAGAACAATGTAGTTTCCATGTTTCATTCCTTCATTCAATCTCAAGAAGCATCAAGAAGATCCTAGCCTTTTGTCTGCAAGGGACGACAAAAGACGTTGCAACACAAAACTATAAACCCCAGACTATCCAAGCATTCTCACCTTCCACGTTCCTTTCCATTTGGTGTTTCACTACCCTTAGCATGCGCAGGTGGCTTCGGATACTCCCCGGTCTGGACAGTTCGTGGTGGCCCAGGCCCTCACGGATGATGCGCGCAAGACAGCTGTGGCCTCTGAAAAGGGAGAGAAATCCTGAAAGGGGTGTACATAGCCATTACATGTCATTGCTATGGTCTAGAGGCAGCATAGGCGCCTGGAAGGCATTTCGAATGATTTCTGTAAAATAGCGTAGTCGATTGATAAAGTTGTTTGTGGAAAATACCCGACAACATCAGCAAACCTGATGTGCATGCCACGAGAGCGTGTACCACTTTTCTGTGGGGGAATCTTTTCAGGGAACATCCATAAGGCCTCCTGGTCCTTAGGGCATGGGTACAAGCAATATTACAGGAGATTACTTCGTACAGGGTCTAGTTTAGTGATCCGTTCGCACCAGGTGAACAACCGCAGAAGATTTACGAATCAGGTACGAGCATCCATACAGCCCATCGCAAATGTTTGTCCGCTGGGGTAGACGACCAAGCCTGCCATATGTGTAATCTATAGCGTGGTAGCTCAGAAGGCACCAAGCTCGTGCTTCGTCGCACGTAATCCTACAGTTGGCTGTGGCGCAAGAGAATGACTTGGTCTAGAGACTCCATTACAAGAAGGCATGCTCTCTTTTGGATCCCTTGCCTGGGATATGCGGTTTCAGACTCCGTGGAGCCTTCTCAGCCCAATACAAGAACAGGAATATGGAAGTTTCCGACAATGAAGCTGTTGTAATCCCTAACAGGAACCTGCAGAATTCTATAAGCCCGCCTCCTATCCCTGGAGTCCCGGACACCTACATGTTTTGAGCAAACCACCTTGTCAAGAACGCCTTTCTTTCGGATGTTGTGGGATTCAGGTCCTCACTGGGGTTTACCTAGACCCAGGATGTCGTACCGTGTTTGGGACATGCCCTACAAACTACCTATACAGAGATAGGATGGAACAAGCAAAACAGGGGAAGACATACAGAGGCGTCCAGGGAGGACTGCATGATATAGCATATGGGCTTACAAGTGCTGACTACGAGCTTAAAATAGAACAGGCTGCACTGGAAGCATGTGCTTGGGGCTTGGAAGGCGCATAAAGGAAAATAGAACTGAACATATGTAGGGGTTTATAGCACAGTCATTCCTCCGAGCGACTACGATATAGATGAGAGATGCCCTGAGCTATGCCCTTAACAAAGGCCCCGCTCTTGGAGTATGTTGACTAGAATGCGAACAGCAAGATGCTACTAGAGAAGTAGCCCCAAACCACCAAAAACTCGCAAAGCTTACGCCCAGACGCGCTGAATCTAAAGTACCATTTTGGAGCCATTAAGAAGAGCATTGCATCCCACAGTCAGGGTTTACATGGTTTTCGGGCTTACGGTGCTGGACCCAAATTTCCTCACTTTCTGGGCTCCAATCCCTTAATTCTTATGAAGCCCTAAACCCTTAAACCCCAAACCCAGCTTTCTGAGGCCCTGGAACTGGCAAGGGACGTGGAGCGCACGCGGGCAGCCCTGGTAGGAAGCCCAGACAAGGGCATCCCTTGCGGGTGAAGAGAAATTTTGGGTTTATAGTCCCCCTTAAGTAGATAGAATATGGGGTATATGGAATCTCATTATAATATACCCAAAGCCATATTCTATCTACTTAAGGGGGACTATAGGTCTTAGGGGTTAGGGTTTATGATTTAGGGTGTGGGGTTTAGGGTTCAGGGAAGGAGTTTTGTTAGGAGCTTTGTGCAGTGTGGTGATTTGTATGTTGGTTCTTTACACATCCATTAACTCTGAGCTTGAGGGTTCAGGAATTGTTGTTGCTCCTCTACAGTTTCTATGGATTCTAAACTTGAGTTTTGGGTCTAGGGTTTTGGATAAAGGGTTTGAGCTTCGAGCAGAAGGACAGGATTGGGGTTTAGGGTTTCGGGCTTTGAGGTCTAGTGTTTCGGTTTCTTCCGGAACTTCTCGAAAACTGTGGTACATCAAAATTATCCATTACATGTCGAAACTGCGGAAGCATGGTTTGGATTTTTAACGCCTAGAAGCTGGATGAGCTGCATAAACTAGGAAGTGGCAAATTGACTAGCATGAACCACGAACCCTGGGGCATTCCTAGGAAGATGTTTGAGGTATTATGGACCATAACCCCATATACTCCCCATGAAGCCATAATAACTTATTTGTTATAGGCCCCCTAAAATTACGGCAGAATCGCGTTCCAAGTTCGATGTTTACCTCAAGGTCTAGCTTCGAGGGTGAGGCAAACAGTAAAAACCTGAAATCAGGTTCGGTCATAGCCTGTAAAAGTATTTCGGGGGGCAGAGGGGGTTTCTCAAAGCTCCCGGCTCAGGTTTGGAGTGTAAACCTAGACAGGGACACCTTTGACCTTTGGCCCCAACCAGAGGCACCTTTGGCGTAGAGGGGATTTGTTGAGGGTTTCCGGAAACATGACGCCTTTATGCCAATGCCACCGTGGCACAACTTGAGGCGGCCGCCAATATCAAAAGGGAGTCCTCGCTGTGAGGGCTACATGTCCTGACTTCTCGCGTTATCGAAGTAAAGGTTGCGGAGGCGTCGTAAAATCTATCTGACCTAAGTATTTGTAATTGTATTAGCAATAAAACGGTAGTAGTGGTTGTAGTACAAAAAGCATCTGCGGAAGCATCGATGAGCGCTGTGATGAGTTTCAGGGCGCTTCGAACTTACTGGAACCACAAAAGGGCATGCATTTGACGTAAGCCTCATTCATCGCCAAAACTGTGTGTTAGAAGTCTACAATCTTTCTGCCAACCCTTAACTGAAGCCAGCTTTCATTTCATGTTCCACGTGGTTCTTCTTTTCTGATGATCCACGATCATAGTAGCACATAAGCCTTGTAAACCCTAAACCCTAAACCCCTAAACCTTAAACCCTCAAACCCTAAGCCCCCAAACCCTAAACCTATAAATCCTTAAACCCTAAACCCCTAAGCCCCCAACCCCTAAACCCTTAAACCCTTAAACCCTAAGCCCCCAAACCCCTGACCCCTTAAACCCCTAAAACCCAGCGGCTAAGACGCAAAGCAAGGCGCAAGCGGCCGGTGAGGATGCTCCCAGGCTCGAGCCTTGCCTTTTGGGTTTGGGGCTAAGGGTTTTCAGGGGTTAAGGGTTTAAGGTGTAGGGGTCTAGAGGCTTAGGGGTTTAAGGGTTTAAGGGTTTAGGGGTTTAGGAGTTTAAGGGTTTAAGGGTTTAAGGGTTCAGGGTGTAAGGGTTTGGGGTTTAAGGGTTTAGGGTTCCTCCCCCGCGTTAAAACACACTTGCCCCCCCCCTCAGCTTAGACATTCCAAATATATTCTAATATGATTTCGCATTCCGGTATGTTGCTAATATACCATAACGGGATTTTTTAAAATTTTGTCGGTGGTGATGTTGATATTAGGGGGAGGTGGTCAGGTTGTTTGGGGAATTTAGGGGCGAAGGGGGTAGGTATTGGGGTTTTTGACAGATTGGGGATTTAGGATTCGGGATTTCGGGTTCAGCGTTTTCTTACCTCTGGAGTAGCAGGGAAAAATGAGGAATGCAAAACACCATGGAAACAAATATGTTATCGGGGAGTAGACGTAGACTGCTGTAAGATACTATGAGGAACCGTTCCTTTGGAGGGGTCCAAAAAAAGTGGCCCATTGGGGGCCGACTCCCTCGACTCTCTCTTGTTTTTCTGTTTTGCACTTGGCCCAAAGGCCTCCGCGGGTGCCACACGGGCTAGCGGACGCTTCCACAAATCCACTGCTCACACTTTGTTTGGGCAACCTTCTTCCAGTCGTAGGGCAGCAGGGTTGTAGAGGCGTTTCTGGGAATATATGCGGTTTAGGGATTAGAGTTTAGGGCTTGGGGTTTCCAAACATGTTGCTCAACTTGTCAGGCCCCTCAAGCCAGGCGAATCGTATGTTGGGAATACATATGATGCACCCCTGGCCGAGTACCTAACTATACATAAATGTAGACCCTAAACCTAGGTAGAAATGTTGGCGGATATTCCTTGTAAGGCTCCTTCTCACACTCGCCCGGCAAGCCAGGACAGCTTTCAGCAGATCTTATCTTCTGTGTCACTCGTTCAACCGTTCAACTCAGGGCAATCAAACGGAAGGATTGTGATGAAGTTCCATTTTCATACAGATGCCTAGCTGTCCAACATGAATGCCATGTTTACGGTAAAGCCCCACCACTGTGCAGGCTATGAAGTAGGCTTTGCAATGCAACAGGTCGGGCGGTGGTCACTGGACAAGTCTGATCGAAAACTGCTAATAAGAACCAAGGCGTCCGTGCAGGGCGGTAACCAAAGTTTGTGCGGTCTTATGTGGAGGCATCCTGCTTGGTGAGGGGTGGGTGGCCCTAAGTCTCTGGAACCCCCCTCTCCATCCTCCAGTATGGCTCCTAAAGAATTCGGATAGGGTTTTGGGCTACATGATACTACAGGTATAGAAGGATTGTCAGTATTTAATACTGGCAACCATTCAATCGGGATTCTATATTGCAAGTTAATCCCTGAGTAAATCCACTGTCCATTCATTGATCATGTCATTGTCTATTTGAGTGCCCGTTCCTAAACCTTAGCCTCCCTGAACCCTAAACCCTATGCCCTGCTCAACCTTAAACCGAGTTGGCACCACCAGGCTAAGAGGGATGATGTCTTTGGATCAGCCTCAGTCCCCGAATGCGTGATTGGAGACCATTGCGCGGTTGAAGGTTTGGGGCTTAGTGCTTAGGATTCGGGATCTAGAGGGGTTTTGGTTGTGGGGCTTCTGAGGCCGATTCAGGTTCTAGGGTTTGGAGTGATAATCTCGTCAAACCTGTCATCCCATCCATGAAATCCTTGTTCCCCCTCAATAGGAAGACACCGCCTGCCACTGCCACTAAACACCCGCAAATAATGCGAACACATTATGCGCGAAGTGTTTTGCAGCAGGAACTCAGCCCAGCCACAGAAGCTAGCCCAAGCCTCTGGCTTCCCAACCTTCAAGTCAGGGTCTCTGAGAGCCCCACTGTGAGAAACAAATCTTAAACCTCAATCTTTGAACCCCGAAGCATAAAGCTTTTTCATCCCCTACATCCATGTTAAAGGGACCGCAAGCCCCCGCCAATGTTTTTGAAAGCATCATCCAGAAAACCTTCTTGGAGGGTCAGGGGGACTTAGTAAGTATAGTTAATAACCTGTATAAACCACATAGTAACCCTAATTATCCCCATTCTTAGCCTACTTACTAAGTCCCCTGAACCCTGAACCCTAAATACCATAGTAGAGTCCATTGTCTTTTCCATTATTGCCACATACCAAGTCCGCCTGACCCTCCAAGTTACGTCACAGGTCAGCGGCTGGGAGGGGCTCCAGTGGGACTACCCCACGGACACCTTTGCTGGCAGCGAGGACTTTGCCTGGTTCCTTCTAGGGAGATCGCTTGCCGGGTTTCGAGTTTTAGGGTTTAGGGTTGCTTTTTGGAGATGATGAAGCATGATGGCGTTCTATCCTCACTGGGTTGTTAGTAGGACAGCATCAACAATGACCCAGGCACCACTTGCTGAAAGAGTTTGAGGCATTCGTGTTAGGGTGCACCGAGGGGGTGGGCACTGGATTGCCTCTGGTGTTCTTAGGGAGTATCAGGAAGTACTAGGGGTATGGGGCACCATGGACAAAGGTCTCAGCAGCCAAAGAGGCAAGTAAACTACTCGCGTTTAGGGGGTTGGTTTTTCTGCGCGCATTCCCACAGGGATTGTAGGGGGTAAGTGCAAGTTACGTACAATCCAGACTTAGTGGCTTGGGTTATGGTTCTAATTACTTGAACTTCCAAGCACGCCGCCAACCAAGCGGGCTTAGCGACTAGAAGGAACACGATGCAAAAATTGCAAAGACGAAAGGACGAAAGCCAGAATGCAAAATCACATGTAAAAGCAAAAAAATGCAAGGCCACAAAATGCACAACTAGAACGATCAACAAATCAAGCCAACATCTGGCGAATGGGGTAGGAAACTCAAATGTGATGCCTCCATGCGTGGCTCCCAGAGATTCTTATGAGCCTTAGCCCCGAATCATTGTTACGACCAACAATTCTTGTTGGCCCCGCATAAACACTTGGAATGGTGCTCATAGCAACCTCCAAAATCCCTATAAGTCCTTGTAAAAGTGGTTTCCGTTCATGTAGGCCACCTGTATGAGGTAGTTTCCACAGATAGGAAGACCCCAACATAGAATCCAATGCATTGTAATACTTCTTGTAGGGACTCACAAAGCCTACACCCTGAACCGACCCCTAAATTGATGGTAACCCCCATCCTAAACCCTAAACCCTAAACCCTAAACTTATTCCTCCGACGCCTGTCATGGACGCAGCTCCAAGCCAATCAGGACGCAAGGGTCTGATGAGACGCCATCTCTGGAGCTCCGTCCAGGGATTAGGATTTGGGGTTTAGGGTTTGGGGGTTTAGGGTTTAGGATTTGGGGTTCAGGATTTGGGTTTGGGGCTTATGGTTTTGGATTTGGCGGTTAGGAGTTGGGTCTGGGGGTTTAGGGATATCCTTTCGATATTGGATACCCAAATGGACAAGAAAATGCAAACTGAAAAGGAAATTGGCTGGGGCTATAGACCCCCTCAAGTAGATAGAACATGGGGTATATGGGGATCCTATTGTAAGATACCCAAAGCCATATTCTATCTACTTAAGGGGGACTATAATTTAGGGCTTATGAAGCTTACCTCTGGCTAGCATGGAGTAAAGGACTACGGGAACCAGAAACTTCCATGTTCTGAAGGGTTATATCTTGGGTACTGCCGCCCCCTCACTAACAGTTGGATAATAAATATGATATGGTTATATATAGCCCTTAATAGGACTCCTAATATAGACTGTTAGTGGGTGGGGGCAGTACCCAAGTTATATCGGGGCAATGTTGGGTACTGCCCCCGCCCACCCTAAAACATAAGCCCCAAACTTCAACAGGGATTGGCTTGGGGGCTATATAAACCCTAAAATGTTGAATATCTAGCTGTTACTGAGTCTGAGCAGTACCTAAGGGCTACTGGGATCCGTTCCTTCATTCCTTGCAAACAGAAGTAAGCTGTACAGGGTTGATGGGTCATAAAGACAGTAAGATTATTGTAGTGTGTTGAAAAGTCCTTTCTGAGAACAATCAACAAGGCGTGCACCCCTTCAGGGTTTGCCGTTTAGGCTGTGTGTTTTTCATACTTAACATCGTCTAGATGTCTGGACGCGGTTCATTCCACATGCTTGAGGTTGTAGGATGGAAGGACTACTTAGAGGTTCCGGGCAAATATAACCCAGTGATAGTTGTACTTCTGATCCTAATAGAAACCCACAAAGTCCCCCAATGTGATCCTAGATCTGAATTGTGTTGTAAAGATCAACTATGACTGGATTCTAGATACTAGACTAAACCCTTACCCTCCACATGTCCCCACAAATTTCCAGTTTCCATGTCATTTTCGAAGGTTACTCATATGCTTCTTCTCTATTGGGCTTTCATTCCCTTGAAGTAATGCAGGAGCTAAAATGAACAGCAGTATGATTTCGAGGCTTAGTTCAGGTACCCGATCCCACCTACCCAGACCCCTGGGAGGATCTGAAACTTAGATCCCCTATATAAACCCAGTATAACCCCTATATAATCCTTATATCAGTTCCCATATGGTTCTAGGGGATCTAATTTTGGGATCCCTTTGGGGGTCTGGGTAGGACCGTAACGGCGATTAATTGGGCTTCTACCTAAGGGGCCCATTGCTCCAACCTTGGTAACCTAGCCCCTTTTTACTTACTGGCGCTTAATAAAGAGGTTTAGGGAGTTTAGGGTTTAGGGAATGTACTGTATAGGGGTTAAAAAGGGATTTTATTCCCATAGGGAAGAGGGGAAGGTACTATAATATAGGTGCTGTATAGGGATTATTGTTCATGTTCCCTACTCAGAACCGGTAAGTGCGAGACTGTCTCTCCTGTAAAACATGGCGTAAGATTTTGGGTTTAGGTGGATGGAATCTTGCACCGCTTAGGGCCCTACAAATACTGTCGGCTATGTAAGATAGTGTAGGATTTCCTCTAGTGAGAGGTTAGAGTGCGAGAGTGAGCTTCGGTGAACTCAATTGACTTTGAGGTCTGTCTGAAGTACCTTAGGAGGACCCCCCACCCTGTAATAGTGGTATAGTAGGAATATAAGAGGCCTTAATATCATCCCTATTATCCCCTATAGTCACTATTACTGGGTGGGGGGTCCTCCTAAGAGGCACCTTGTACCCAGAAGCATATAAGGAATCTGGGACTATGCCATCGGTAATTTGCATGTTCCAGTTTCTTTCCTTTTCAATTCTTGGAAACAATCCCCAAAACCCCGAACCCCAAACCCTAAGTCCTAAACCTTCAGTCCTAAACCCTAAGCCCTTCCAATCCCCTAAAATCCCTTCAAAGGTTAGGTACATGAAGCCCACAGGGTGCTCCCACCTCCCAGACCCCCTAAAGGATCCAAAAAATGGAACCCCCTAGTAATCCCATAGTTTCCCCAATGTAGTAATGGGTTCATATTGGGGGGGTTCCATTTGTTGGATCCTTTAGGGGGTCTGGGCTACCAACGCAAAATGGCTTCACAACTGGCCAGCGTGCCTAATGCAAACAGCAGGCTACATTTGCAGCTCTACTCCTTGGTGCTGAAAAGGGATTGGGGGAGGTAATATAGGTGCCATTCTAGAACACTAGTTGTGAACTATTAAAGGATCCACTCCCCCTGAAGCTGCCATTCTAGGAGTTTTCATACATTACTCCCAGGCTTGAGTTTCATTATTAGGGCTTCCACGTTGTCCTGCATCACTCCATCTTCACCCAAAAACTGCGATGCATGCATGGTAAAACCTGACTTGCAACCCCAAAAACACTTCTAAATCCTAAATCATATAGTAGCTTCCATTTTCTTTTCCATTATTACTAAGTTTTCCTGATCCTCCAAGTACGTATGAGCGAGTTCATCTGCAGCCTTCGGGTCGGTGCATCATCAAGGCGTGAATCCTTCACCCAAAGGTCTCCTAACCACGGTTGAGGGTTTAAGGATTAGGATTTAGGGTTCAGGGATGAGGATTCAGGGTTTAGGGTTTAGGGATGAGGGTTCAGGGTTTAGGGTTTAGGGATGAGGATTCTGGGATTAGGGTTTGGGGTTTAGGTATTAGGGATGAGGGTTCAGGGATTAGGGTTTGGGGTTTAGGTATTAGGGATTAGGGTTCAGGGCTTAGGGCTTAGGGTTTGCGTTTTAGGGATGAGGGTTCGGGGATTAGGCTTAGGGCTTAGGGGTTCTCGTCCTTCCTGGCAGGACCTGGGATACTCGCTGGCAGTAAGCATGGCTGACAAGGCCCCGATGGAGGGATTGTCAAAAGCACAGGAGCGGGTAGAGTAATGTAGACCCCTGATGAATAAACTTCTCTTTAAGGGCCATAATATTAGGATCCCCATTATAATCCCTATTAAGGGGAGGGGGTGTATTAATCAGGGGTTTACATTACTGGGGCGACATCATAATGGCCCCAAAGGGGTAACTTACTCCAAAATAAGTAGGGGTATAGGGTTTACTGCAAAGAGTATAGGACAAGAAGTATGCCAACTGGGGTGTTGAGGTGCGGCGTGTAGTATTCAGGCTGAGGGTTGAGACAGGCTTTGGGGCTTGAATTTATATCACTCATGTCATGTTTCATTATATCGTATTACACCATACTATACTATATCATACTATGTTGTATTATAACTACAACAGAGTACCGGGCTAGGATTCACCACAGGCCGGAGCGTTAATAGAGCGTAATGCAGAGCCCCGCCATTGCTGGCAAAGTACGTTCAAGGAATGCACTACGAGCATTCCAGAGTATCTAGAGAGGGCTCAGAATATCCCCAGCTGGGAATGAAAAAAGGAGCATGTGAATTTAAGGTGCGTCAATTTGACGCTACCAACATGGAAATATGAAAGAAGAAGAGTATCTAGAAAGAGGGCCACCGGGCAAGAAGGTTCCACAAGCTCCCTGAGAATGAACTTCGTCTGCATCAGTGAAGCTGCATGCTCTGATGGTTTGGGGCCCCATTATATGGAGCCGCCAATGAGGCTTCCCTAACTGGTCGTGACACCCCAAAGCCGTACTCCCAAACCAGGCATTTCTATTCCGTGAAACATCATTATAGTGTAGCGTGGTCTTCATTGGGGACCCCTTTCCCCATGTAGACAGAACAACTCTGCTGAAAGTACCATGTGCAGTTTCATTTGCACGTCTGGGGTGCCGATCAAGTATAAGTTATTATTATTACTATTATTACTATTACTTTTACTATTACTATTACTTTTTACTATTACTATTATTAATATTACTATTATTACTTATTAACACCCAGCATCTCAGAGTGCACCGAAGAGACCCCCATTGTGATGGCTTCCCAGCTGGCCCTATACCCAAATGGTAATCTCCCAAAATAGGGGAACCCCAATATAGACCCCAAAATACTACAGTCCTTATTATGGGGACCCCCAAAAAAGGTACCCCTAATGTTGGGAAACCCCCAAATTTGATTCAGCCCGGAACTGACAGCCCAGATAGTCACCTGTCTGTGTGTGAATTAGTCTGAGGACAGGGATCATTTGCAGATCAATCTGCTGGCATACACCTCATAAACGCATGCAGTATGATGGGCTAAGTAGGGAAATCGTCAAGTTACGCCTGGGTTATGTCCTATAGCGCTTGATAGTTATTAAGGTCTATTCCACAAGTGTTTTGTGACCTGCCCAACTATACCCCCGACATCCTCCGGCCATATCCCCATCATTTATTGTACCTCCGCGTGATTCGTAATTCCAACTATCCAAGAAGGGACGTTCTAGTGTTCCGCAGTATACCCAGCTTGCATCGTGCGCTTGCCAAGTAAAACATGGTGTTGAACACCCTGGGTGTTTCTACCCTGTCAAGAATCGTCACGTACTTCCGAGAAACACTCACATCTGAACCCTGACTGAAGCCCCTGATCAAATTCTGCAACCTGCTCACAAGACCTACCTATCAAACCATAGATCCTTGTTCTGTCCTGGTGCTAGATGGGTACCCCGTTAGTATAGTATAGCATAGCACCCTGAGACAAAGCGTTGCGAGCCGAGCTTTGCCGAACCATCACAACAGCCTTTCAACTCTAAACGTCCTGAAAGCCACTCTGCACCCTCGCACAACCCGTGTTGTGAAGGGAAGCACTGACGAGGAGATGGTGCGTTCGGTGTTCAGCTTCCAGATATTTAATTTGCAAGGTTCAGCCAAGATGGAAGCTTCTCAAAAAATCCTCCTCCCATAAAATCCCGAATCAGGACCCCAGTGATCCCTGCATGAGCAGCCGCAGTTATTTACGTAGGCCGACAGAAAAGTAGCCTCGTCGGCTTTTTGTTTTCTTCCGCCAGCGGTTCACTGGGGAATTAGATAGGGGCCACGTATTGACGAGATAGGGCGAGTCTCTTATCCAAGTGAGAGCTGTGTTCATGTTCCCGATGTTTTAGTTCTAAGGGGAGAACGAGATAGAAGATCACAGATTCAACGCACAGTCATACAGCTTGGCAATGAATGAAAGTAGCCGCTCATATGCTCGTATAATCCCAAATGTCCCTTGGGGGTCCTTCAGAAATTGCCATATGCTAGAGCTTACCAAGATTTCTTTGAGCAGACTCAAGCACTTGTGAGTCTTGGAGCCTCCTGAAGTTCGGATCCGTTTGCGGAAGCTCTTGTTTTTGGGGAGTGCTCATGTTTAGGCTTAAGGTTGGCGTTCAGGGTTCAAGGTTTAGTGTTTAAGTTTAGGGTTCAGGGTTGAGGGTTTAGGGTTCATGGTTCAGGATTTAGGGTTTAGGGTTAGGGAGGGTTTAGACTTACGGTTGGGTGCTTGTGGTGAGATACTAGGCCCTTCATGCTTGGAAGCGTGGAAGAAGTCTGCCAAAAGCATGTGACCCCCCCACAGAACTTAGGCTTCAAGCGTAGCCCCTAAGCCCCTAAGTAATAGTAATAGTAATAAAACCCTACACCGATAGGGGGGTTCCTGAAATTAGGGGTATATACCTTTTGGGGGTCCCCATGATGAGGATTATAGTATATTGGGGTTTGTATTGGGATTGGGGTTCCCCTATTTTGGGAAACTACCATATCTAGGGTATTCAAAAGCGGCCCTGGCTTGATAAGGTGGACATGGCCGAAGGAATTTTCCGGCGCTTAGTTTGTCCGTTTTAGCCTCGTGTGGCCTTACACGGCTCCCCACCTGAAAATTCAATCAAGATGGTGTAGGGTTGAGGTGTCGGCGCTTCCTCAGACTTGTCTGTCAAGCTTGCCGGAAACGCTCTTCAGCCCGTTTCGGCCCTCGCATCCCGAATGTTGAGCAATTTGTCTGCTCATGCATTTGCGTTAATGAAAGTTTCCAACATAAACACAAGTTGAGGCCACGTGTCGTACACAGGTACCTTGCTCCACCCCGCAAACTGCAAAGTCTCGCAGGGGCATGGAAGCCCTTATACGCTTTTCGCTCTAAAGGACAGCCATAAACTCCAAACCCTGCAAACCCCCTAAACTGTGCATTCTCAAAGCTGCCTCAAAGCTGTAAACCCCAAACCTTCAAAACCAGTGCCGGCCTGGAGCAGTGTGGCTCGTTTTGGGTTTTGTTACCCTGCCAAAAGCCCTAGAAGCCCTTAAGCTCAAGTCTACATGAGGCCTTGAAACCGGACCCTTGAAAGCAGTGTCTTTCAAAGCTGTTTCTAGAACAAAAAGACCACCCCTCAACCCTAGACAATGGCCCTCTGATATGGCACCCCCACAACTTCAATATCCCTCCAAAAGCATCCCTGATTTGACAAGCTTGCAGGTAGGGGGGCTTCCGAAGATTGGTTTGGGGCTTAGATTTCTTTTTTAGATGCCCATACTGAAGGTCATTTTGAAAGAATCTCCTTCCTTGAACTCAATCCTTCTTAAAGGGTAATGGAGGAATGGTTCCCTAAATCACCAAACTATCGGCATGTTCATTGTCTTTTCCATTCCCTAAACCCTAAATTCTGAACCGAAAGCCATATATCCTGGACATTATATCTTCAAACCTGAACAGTAGCAGCTTTCATGTTCTTTTCCCTTCCTTCATTTCATGCCCTACTAACAAGAAGCAAGTGCACACTCGACCCCATCTATCTCTACAAGCCCTCGGTTTCCATGTCATTTTGCAGATGCTGTTCCATTCATTCCTAACAACCACCAAGTCGCACAACTTTTCCAAACTCTCAACCATAGCCCCTCAATCCCACACGTGCCTATGAAGACAGATGTATATGTGTGTATGTATATATACATGTATATATACATGTATATACACATGCATGCATGCATGCATGCATGCATGCATGCATACATACATACATACATACATACATACGACCCCTATAGCCCTCCAAAAGGGGCTGCTTTTGTCTGGAAAGCCCAAAGCATAAACCTTCATCCCAAACCCCATAGACCCCTAGACCCTTCTACGCAACTGTCCCTACAGAACCACCATAATCCCATGTACCCACTCAAAGCCTAAACCTTGGATTCTAAACCTAGCCTCTGCACATAAAACCGCTAAAGCAGGACTTGGTGAACGCCTCCGCATCGATGAGCCGCTCCTTGCTTCGGCCGCCGCCGCTTCCGAACCCACGTCACTGGGATAAAATAGCTTTAGGCTTTTGAGGTTTAGGGGCTTGGGGATTAAGCGTTTTCGGGGCTTAGGGTATTAGGGGTCAGGCTTTTTGGTTTTCAGCTTCAGGGATGAGAAACTATTAAAACTGATTTTTTATCGGTCTAGGTGGCTTACAGATACAGATACATCGGGGTTGGGGGTTTCGTGTGTGAGGGCTCTCGAGCCCAGGCTTGGAGCAAGCGGGCTGGAATTACTTGGGAACCTCTCAGCATTACCTGTTGCTGGTTGGGACTTAGGGTGGGTTGAATGGGCTCTTTACCCGGCAGCATGCTTCTTGTAGGCTTGGTAGGCCTCATCTCTAGATTTGGGTAGGTCGTATATAGGGCCTTATGGACTTCATCTTCAGGCTTTCCTCATCTGAGTAGTATTTTATTTGAGAATACTATGGTACCCTATATAGAGTAAGATTATATCCTCCTTTTAGGTATAGTAATAATATTTTATATAAGGAATATTATCTTACTGGTCTTAACCACCAAAAAAACGCTACTCATCTTATCTATCTCCAGGGCGTGTGTTCACGTCTCAGCTGGGTCATGGGACAGCGTGGGCATAAGAGCAGCATGAGTACTCATGCTCACAAGGCCTTTGCATGATTTGGGGGGCTTCATAGCTCAGATCGTAAGTAAGAGGTTTTTGGAAACCCCAACCCCCCAACATTAGCGAACATGTTAGGGTCCTAACCAGGGGCGTTGGTATAACCCAGGCCCCCCTCATTATCTAGGTTGCTGTTAAGGAACTTAAATTAAGTTACCATAATGGGTATATATACTAAATAATAGGGTTTCCCCAACATAGTAACTTAAATTAAGTTCCTTAACAGCAACCCAGTTATTGCTAAGC
>CAJNIZ010026792.1:17912-47083 GCA_905231905.1 Symbiodinium pilosum | reverse complement strand
ACTTTGGGTACTGCCCCCACCCAGTAACAGTCTATATTAGGGGTCCTATTAAGGGCTATATATAACCATAGTATAGTTATTATCCAACTGTTACTGAGGGGGGGCAGTACCCAACCCTAAACTCTATAAACCCTAAGCCCTGTAGTCTGAAGGTAGCGAACCTGCGCACCTTCCATCCGCACCGGTCCGTGGGAGCCTCAGTTCGCTACAGGCTTGAGATTCACCTCCCCTTTCATTCATAAACCTCCCTACCCCCCCAAATTCATAAACCTCCCTACCCCCCCCAAACATTCCTATCGGGGGATGCGTTAGCATTCTCGAAGATGGAGCGGGGAAGGATGCATTCATGGTTTAGGGTGGAGTAAAAGAGAATGCTGGTAACCCTAGCACCAAAAGTTGCCCTGTAATATGCCATGATAATTTGGGTCTTAACTTTGGGGACTGAGGTTACCCAAATCGTCTCAAAGTTGCAGATTTGGCTCTGGGGTGTGGAAGTGTAGGTTCGGTTCAGCCCCCATACATGAGCAGTCCTCCATGGAAATATACCCCAAACACACATGCTTTATGACGCCACATCGCATGTCCATTTAGACCTTACAGGGGTGGAGGGGCTCTTAGGCCTTAGTGGACTTTCACACGAAACAGAAATTTGGCAGTGCAGGCTTTTGATCGTACAGTTGCAATGACAGAGGATGTGCTCCGCAGAACGGACCCATGAAGCCTCACATAGGCGGTATCAGGAATTGATATGGTCTAGGGTTTAGGCATATTGCCCCAGCAATATAGAATCATAAACCCTAAACCCTAAACCCTATAGAATCAACTGGAACAGAAAATGGCAAATTGGAATGGACAACTTGGGTTATGCAGGGCTTTATCAGTAAAATTACCCATAGAACCTAAGGGTGTCCCGAACACGTGAATGGCTGTTGCTTATTAGGAATCCCAATACGAAGCCCAAGATTGACTTCTGAGAGGGTTCCAGGGCCCATACAGGCAAAAGGTCATGCAGTTTGAGTTACGATGTTGAATTGAGGAAGGTGCAATCTGGTGTTTGGGTACTCGCGGGCACTGCAACAATTCGCAGGGGCTGCACATCTTTGGCTCCATAGAGTGTCTGGTTTTCCATAAGGATCTCAGCTGTTCTTCATATGCGGCCCTGGTTGGGGGTACCTTGTGGAGTCTGACACCTTCTTCTGGTCAAACTCAAATATTTCATGATCATGAATTCAACCCCTTTTGGGGTTATTTCCATGCTGGACTGTTCGAAGGAGAACGCACAGGAAATGAAAAATGGCCTTTACTGTAGGACCCTAGTCCTAGTCGTTGGCCAACCCCTTGTGTAAGCTTAGGACAACATGTTGCTGTCATGTGAGCCATTGTCTAAACTCCTAGTATCCCCTTTAAAAAACCCCTATAGTAGTCCCCTATATAATCCCCTATAAAGCTCCCTTTAAGGAGTTCAGGCTATAGCTCATAGAGACAGGTCGCTGGCACTCCTTACGAGCAGAGAGATGTGCAGTCTCCAAGTCATGCATTCGGGATTCTGCGGGGCTAAGACTCAAAATATCGTGAAAGTAGAGTCTACATTCCAGCCACGACACATGGAAGCCTACATGCAACCCTTTGAAAAAGACAGTGTCTACAAGGGAACCTTTTTCAGGTTCCGCGCTTGTGTGGGAGAGGGTTGGCCGGGGATTTTTACCACAAGGTCAGGTTGCACATGGCCCCACATGTGAAAACCTTGGATCTCCAAAACATGGAATATTTTCCCAGAAGCAGTAGTGGTGCACATTTGGAAGGTTCCATTCTCTGGATCGTTTATGGGTCTGGGAGCCTAGCAAGAAAAGGGCACGCTTTCTGCGAAGTAAAAGTTAATTTTATACGGGATCTAAGAATAGCACCCCCAAAAACGGAAAGGGACTCATTGGAGAATCGAGAAGCGATGGGACCCCAATACAGGCCCCAAAATACTATAAGCCTTTTTATGGGGACTCCCAAAAAGGTACACCTATTTTTGGGAAATCCCCCTGTAGCCCTGCAGCCCTACAGCCCCCCCCTCTTTTTTTTAGAATGAACCATACGTGCTTTTCATGCTCGGCCCAATATTCCCAGACCCCCTAAAGGATCCACGAAATGGAACCCCCTAATAATCCCACAGTTTCCCCAATGTAGTAATGGGTTCATATTGGGGGGGTTCAAGCTTTTGGATCCTTTAGGGGGTCTGGGTTGCAGGCGCGCAACCCATATCCGGAATCAAGGCCCGCCTTGCTGTTGTATGGGGTTCAGAGTTTAAGGGATTTAGGGATTTTGGGGGTTAGGGTGTAGGGGATTAGAGGTTTAGGGTTTTATGGTTTAGGGTTGTTAAGGGTTTAGGGCTTAGGGTTTAGGTTCAGGGTTTAGGGTTCAGGGTCTAGGGTTTAGGTCTTAGGGTTTAGGGCTTAGGTTTTGGCTTGGTCTAAGGTCCTAGCCACGTGGTGGATCCTACCCACGGGCCCTTCATTGCATTTGTAGGATTGTATAGAGTATATAATGGGTATATTATTGGACACAGAAAAAGGGCCCATGCTAGGAGCCCATAGTTCCAAGCTTTGAATTGTAAACCATTGACCCTAAGCGCTGAATCCCATAAACCCTAAAACCAAATTCTGTTTAGGGTTTAGGCCACGGGTTGCTTGCCTTGATTTGAGTATACCTTTAGATGAGACTTCAGTTTGAGAGTTTCATACGGATCTTCGAGGCTACGCGTCCAACAAGGACCTTGAGGTTGGATTCATGTGAGCTATAGTCTTAACTCCTTAGAGCCGGGTTAGATAGGGGATTATATAGGGGAGCGTTATAGGGGTTATCAAGGCAATGCTAACTTAAGACTATAGCTCATGTTGGGAACCTGATTGGTTTAGGCTTCAACGCAGGCCCAGACGATCCTCCGCTGTAACACCCCTCTAGCCTAGATCCTCGTATAAATTCCCACAATTTCCTAAACCCTAAACCCTAGAGGTTTTTTTGGAGTCCAACGGAATGAGCTTGCGGGGTGGGGCTTACTTCGATCTTACGGTTTCGGAGTCTGGGGCTCAGACTTTAATCGTCTTGCTTGCTTTACGTCATTATGAGGGTTGGGCTTGGTATAGGTCCTCCTGATCTATCCATGCCCTGGTTCAATTCTTATGGCTTATGGGAAGCCCTGGAAAACACCGTAAATACCGACAAATCTGCTGTCTGGGACCACACACGTTTCTTAGCACAAAGTTCGTAGTTGTAGTCCTAGGTCTCTTAGCCATCGTGATTCTTGAGCCCGATTTTCAATTTTTTAAGCGAGCAAGGAGGAAACTTATACAAGAATCTGGGCATCCTCGAATTGTGCTGCAAGTAAATGGTATGAAGGAAAAGGATCTGTGTCTATATGTATAGGTATAGAAGTAACGTAAGTAAATATGTAAATCTCACTGGAGCCTCTACTGCAGGCCTCACCCCCAAACTGCCCATTTATGTCCTACAAGTATTCTCCCGAGACTTAGCTTGGACCTTTGACCCTTAAATGAGCAATGTTTGGGATTCCCTTATACTCCTATTATAGGTGGAGGGTCAGGGGCACTTAGTAAGTAGCTGAATAACCCCTATAACCCATGTAGTAACCCTAGCTATCCCCATTATTAACCCACTTACTAAATCCCCCTGACAATCCAACCCCTAGTCCCTAAACCCTAAAGGTTTAGGGTTTAGGGTCCCTAAATATCAATATATTGTAGTTTCCATTTTCCTTTCCACTATCACTTTATAACCCTATATTACCCAGTATAGTTCCTGTACAACCTATATAAACCTATAGTAGTTTCCATTTTCTTTTCCATGATCACTAAATCCCCCTGACCCTCCAACCCCTAAACCCTAAACCCCAAATAGTAGTTTCCATTCCCATATAATCCCAATATATACCCCGTTATAACCTTTATATACCCCATTCCCAGACCCCCGGGAGGATCTAGAAAGTAGAACCCCTATCATGGTACCTTATACTACTATTGGGTAATTTCTAGGAACCTTCAAGGGGGGATCTACTTTCTAGATCCGCCCAGGGGTCTGGGTTACAGTCTTTACTAAGTCCCCCTGACCCTCCAAGTAAGTGCCACGTAGTATCGCCGAGGCGGAGGGCCTCCCTGCATTTGGCTGCAGTCTCAGGGTTTAGGGTTTGGGGTTTAGGGTGTGGGGTTTGGGGTTTAGGGTTTGGGGTTCGGGGTCTAGGGTTTGGGGTTTAGGGTTTTGCGTTTAGGGCTTGCAGATCTGGGTAGGGCCCGCGGATGGTTAGTATTTTCCCTCATGGTTGAATAGGGGAACCTATATAAACCCTAAACCCTAAACCATTTTTCGAAGGATTTTGGGGGCCAACCCAGTGTTAAGGGTCGAGGGTTTAGTGGCTTAGGGTCTACGGTTTAGGGCTTAGGGGTTAAGGGCTTAGGGTCTACGGTTTAGGGCTTAGATTCAACCTCTAAAGGCTTTAGGCGGGGCCCTGAATGAGGACCCTTGTAGCTTATTGGGGATATTTTGGGTACTACCCTGTTATATGAGGGGTATACGAGGCCTACATAAAGGTTATATGAGGTATTGGGATTAGGGATCCCTACTAATAACCCAGGTTTCAGGCGTTAACGCTTCAGGGTTGAGAGTGCAGCGTGTGTAGTCACATGGGTAGGCTTGCAATGTCAGGTATGTAGGGTGGTAGGGTGGCTGAAAAGTAAAGTTGTGGGTTAAAATAGATAGTTGAGTTTGAGCGGAGGGTACTTATACTACAAGCTCCGGGTTAAGTGAAGTTACACTTCTGTGTAGTGACAGAGGTTGGGGATCAGCGTATCAAAGAAATGGGGATGATAGTTCTACGACCAGTACCAAGCGATGTTTTCTGTGTCGTGGTGCAACCCCGCCGCCCCCACCCCCCCCTCCCCCACCCCGTCCCTGAGAAACAAGAGAGACGCATACCTGCAGTTCATCAACTTTAGCTACACCTTCTCCCCCCTGGCTCAAAACTAATATGCAGTCCAATAAGTGTCCCGTAAACGCTGCAACTGTTCTGTCAAGAGCAAGCTCTATGAAGTTCAGTTTTGGGGAGGGTAGACCTTTCCTTCTGTGTTCGGGGGTGAGAGCTAGGTATTGCAAATCCAGCAAGTAGTATCATGTACTCTTTTGTACTTATTCTGACAGATGAGACTACTGTTTCGCAATATGCCTACTTCCTTCCCAATCCTAAATCATAGGAGGACTTTGTGATGCCAAACCCAAATCAGGACCCTAGAGGTCCTTATGATAGGATTCTGGCATTTTAGGAAAAGCAGGACCACGTACCTAGCTAAAACCCTAGGTTTAGGGTTTAGGGTTTAGATGGTAAAGCTCCTTGTCAGTGGTACGGTCCACAGCCAAGGTCCTTTTCAGGGTCGGAGTGCCAGTGAGGCCTGACTCTACTCTAGGGTTTAGGGTTTAGGATACGGTGAGAGATTGGCTCAGAGTTTCTATTACCTTTACTCCCTAGGAAGTACGCACAAAGTCATAAAAAAATGTTTACGCAGCACCCAAACCTACCCAGCTAAACCCCAGGGCTCCAATTCTCTAATATTTACTTTCGGTCTCTATAATGCTACCTACATTGGGTTGGGGGTCAATGGATCCAGCTTCAGTTGCTTTGCAGTATTCTGGGTTTAGATTTGTCTGCGGAAGTGGCAGTAGATTGGGAATTTTGCCGGGGTTTAGAGGTTTTAGTTTAGGACTCGGGATTTACGCTGTAGGGCCAGTTGAGTTTCGCTAGGTTTTCAGTAGTATTGTTCAAACCGAAAGACAGATGTGGCTGAACGAGAGGCTGGGGGGCTTCGAGTTTAGGTTGTAGGGTTTAGGGATCACAAAGGCTTGTCATCAAGGATTTCAATGTTCGAGTTTCAGTAGAGCCCAGGACGTACTTCAAAGCCAACTGTTGAGGGTTCTCCCTTACTTCAGCGTCATGAAGGCGGAACCTCTTTCGGGGCGGGGATGGAGTATAGAGGGGGGTGGCCAGACATCCATAGAACCCCCCAATCCAAAAGTTCCCTCAGCAGATTTCGAGCCGAGCTTCACTGCTTTCCAAGTCTCGGGGCGTAGCGGGTATAAGACCTATGAGCCATACAATACCATGACCCCAGCTATCCCCATTGCTAACCTACTTACTAAGCCCTCTGATTAGAGTAATTACTCTGATTAAAGTATCAGGCCCTGGATGAAGCGCAAAATCGCAAAATGCTTTCTTAGATTCTTCGCCGTGAACTCAATGCTCCAAAGCTGGACCCCACTCTATCCTCTAAGCAAAATGAACGCGGCTGATGTTTGCCCTGTACTTACTCGTTTTGTCTTTTTGCGGGCAGCGAAGCTAGCAACAAGGTACAGAAAAAGAGCACGAGTCAGCCGCAGACCTCTAGTCCGAACCGGTTCAAGCACTAATTAGCTGCAAAACCTACGCCGCCTAAAACCCTCAGCAGAGTCCACCCTCAGAATTGCCGAACAAACATGACAAACCTTCTCCATATAGCACCGTAATACTTAATACATGCATGCTTGCAAAGATACGCGCTGATTATTTGAATTTTGCATTCGCAAGTCGCCGTGCGTGACTACAAGGGGGTTATGGGTCAGTTTCATCGCTTCCTCTTCGGACCCGGACTTTTCAGGGAGAGGTATCAGGCTTTTGACTTTTGACCCTTAACATTTTTTGATCCAGATTTCTGGATTTTTCGGTCCCTATCACTTTTAGATACTGATCCTCCATTCGTTGCTCCCTAATCTGAGTTTTGTGATCTCACATTAGGGTCTTACGTTTGGGTTAGAAGTACAGTTTATCATCGGGTTATCATTTGCCGAGAACCTCCAAGCACTCGACTCTTCGCAGGCCTCCTCTTCGATCGTGGAGCCATCGCAGTGCTACCTGGGCAGCAGTTGACAACACGGCAAAGGGTAAAGGGTTTAGGGTTGTATGGTTTATTGTTTAGGGGCTTGGGCTTAGGGTTTAGGGCCTGTTTCCTGGGTCCAATCTTGGGGCCTTTAATTGGGCTTGTAGAGGCTTCTGGGGTATGAAGGACTACGGGCCCATACTAGAGGCCCATGCTTCCAACCTCGGATGTTGAGTCATGGTCTAGAGGTTTAGTGCACTTAGGGTTTAGGATTTGAGCTGAAAGTTTTTGGGGCGCTGGGGTGTACTTAAACAAGAGACCATGTAGGGTACAGGGCTTTAGGATCAAGAAGTTTGGAATTTAGGGTCCGCGATTTTGGCTTTGACGGCTTTGTGTTTAGGATTTGAGGCTTGACTGTGTGGGGGCTGGGATTGATAGGGCTTAGCGTGAGGGAGGGGATTCGTATACCAATCCACAAACATGAATTAAACCTAGAGATTGACTCCGAGAAGCCCTTCAAGGACTGGTTGGATTTACGCTTCTCAGGGTGCAGGGATGACATAATGCCAGCCGAGTTCAGGCTAGCGGAAGTGAAGTTGCATCGACATTTGTTTGAGCCTTTGCCGGGCTTTGTTAGACAGGGTAAAACACGAAAATTACACCGTTTGAGCCCTTTCCGCCTTTGCTTTTTTCTCCAACTCAAAGCGTCCGGGGAAATCGCAGCTAAATCCTACGCCTACGTCCTATGCAGCGCGCTCAGCAATAAAGTCTTAAAGCCGTAGGCCTTAAACTTTATACCAAGGGCACCAGCAGGACCACAACACAGAGTCCTGCTTGCTGGAACAAAGGTTCTGCAGCATCCGCACCCGTCTTGGATCGACTGGTCAGGCTTCCAGGCGCGTCGTGCAACTCGCAACTTCCGGGCGGGGGGGGAGTAGGATTTATAGTCCCGCTTAAGTAGATAGAATATGGGGTATATGGGGATCTTATTATAATATACCCAAAGCTATATTCTATTTACTTAAGGGGGACTATAGGGTTTTGGGTTCATTGTTTCAGGGAGTACGGTCTACGTTGAGCTGGGAGGAGTTGAGGATTCCCCAAGATGAGGGTTCCCTCTGTACTCAAGAAACGCGCAGGGGTGGGTATCCTTGCGGGAGGCCTATAACGACTTGACATAGCCCCCTAAACCCTGAACCCTAAACCCTCAACCTGAACCCTAAACCCTGAACCCATATATGGGCTTCCCACCTGGAAACTACCCACCTTGGGGTGTCCTGTGATAGAATGGGCTGGGAGGGCTATGGCAGGACCAAGGCTGCATGCTGAGCGGGGGGTTATATCGGGGATTATATAGGGTTTAGGGTTTAGGTAGGATTTAGGGTTAGGGTTTAGGGTTTAGGGTCTAAACTCCTTGAAGGATTATATAGGGTTTAGGGTTTAGGTAGGATTTAGGGTTAGGGTTTAGGGTTTAGGGTCTAAACTCCTTGAAGGGGGTTATATAGGTGAATATATAGGGGACTACTATAGGGGATATTAAGGGGGATACTAGGAGTTTAGACTATAGCTTATTCGCCCAGCGTACATGGACCTCGAGCTCTTTAACTCCACGACTAGAGTGATGCCATGTAAACTGATAGCTTCCAACCAGGAGGAAAGAATCCACAGGTGTAGGGCCTCAAAATTCTAGGCTGGGAAAAGCATCTCGGATGGAAACTGGGGAACAGATGCTTGCTCAGCCAGCCCTTGGGCTTGGCAAGCACGGCAGAATTTCTGGATACAGGGCCCCGGCAGACCCCTAAACTATAGGGGCCTCCAAAATATGTTTCAAACTTTTTGGTTACCATAATTAAAATAACAACCAAAAATTAGAATTGTAGTTGGGTTCTGAGGCCCGTTCAGTTAAATGATTCTAAAAGATGGGTCTTCCAAAGACTTCCTGGTGTTGACCCTTCAGTGTCATGCACTTTTCTTTGGGGTTACATTTGTGGTAAATGGGGTTCTAGATAGTGCGTTTCTCTTTCTATTAAGTCTGGAGCTAATACTGTTGATATCAAAAGGCCTGCCTGCCTTTAGCATTTGCCTGGTTGTCAAAATTATGGTCCCTTTTTGGGTACCCTAAATATTAGGTGCCGTATTATGATAGGGATCCAAAAAGGGACCATAATTTTGACAACCACCCATATTAACTACAGTCCTGCAATTCCCAAGGTCTATGGCACTGAGAGTCATGCCCGACTTTTTACTGGGTAGGCCCCTGGGAAATTTATGATTTTCCCTACTAGTCTTTGCAGGGACCCTATCTACAAATATTTGTTCAAGGGGTTTTAGGGGCCAACCCAGTTAAGCATCCACAGAACTAGTGTTGCGTTGGTATGGTTACAGGCTGATGAATCTTGAATTCCTGCCGGGACCCTGGACTTCATGGTAATTAGTACTCAGCACTTGCCGCCTCAAGTAGGCCCAGACGCCACTGCTTAAAAGCTTCTTCCCAGTACTCTTCTGTTGCTGGGTTAACCATATAGCCCTTCTTAAGTAGATAGAATATGGTTTTCGGTACATTATAATGAGATTCCCATCTACCCCATATTCTATCTACTTAAGGGGGACTAGAACCCCAAACCTTAAAGCCTTGGAAGGGTCCTTGTTCCTAAACCCTGGAAGCCTGTTCCATCCAGCCCACAGCCCTGAGCCGATAGAAAGCCCATATAACCCCTAAACCCTAAACCTCAAGTTCTAAACTTAAACCCTAAACCCTCAATAGTAGCTTCCATTTTATTTTCCATGATCCCAATGTTATATAGGGTATACAACCCCAATATACGATAGTAGCTTCCATTTTATTTTCCATTATCCCAATCTTCACAAACCAGGCAATTGCTGACAGACACCATGGACCCCTCGTAGAAACCTTCTGCATACCCGCAGAACTCCATAAACTCACGTCTACCGTTTCCTGAAGAACTACTTTCCAATTCTTTGCAGTATAACCCGAAGGAATGGTTAAGAAGTAGATGTATATTATGGGTCTACTTGGATGGTCACGGGGGCTTAGTAAGTAGGCTAAGAATGAGGATAACTAGAGTTTCTGCATGGTGTTTAGGGGTTATTAACCAACTTACTACGTCCCCCTAGCTTTTCAGGTAAAGTGCTTCAGCAATAGAACCCGAAGGAATTATTAAAGTAGATGTATAGTATAGGTCTAGGAGGATTACAGACGTTGTCTGTGGCCAGGACCTGACTCCACGAGCCAGAAGACGTCGGCCACACTGCTGGAACCTGGGTGGCTTAATGGGGTTACATGGGGCTTTGAAGGGGTAATGGAAAAGACAAGGAATATAGGGTTATATGGGGTTTCTATATGGAGTTATATAGAGATGATGGAAAAGAAAATGAAACTAGTATTTAGGGTGTAGGAGGGTCAGGAGGACTTATTTAGTATACCTCTCAGCCCTGAAATCCCTGTAACATCCCGTCTTATCCCCAGCATCAACCTACCTACCATGTCCCCCTGACCCTAAAAGTAGTTGGTTGTGGTTGATGTTGCAGGCTGTAGGGCTTAGGGTCTGGGGTTCAGGGGTGAGGTTCCAGCTTTTGGTGCTTAGGGATTACCAGTCCTTTGCCGTAGCGTTTGGAGCTTCCAGTCGTTTGGGCAGGAGGCACGTTTGCAAAAGGATTCCTCCTTATATATACATATATACACACACACACACCCCATGATCCGCCATCCACCATGTATGTGTATATATATGTACATACATATCTCTCTCTCGCTCTCTCTCTTTCTCTCTCTCTCGCCCTCTCTCTCTCTCTCTCTCTCTCTCTCTCTCCTTAATATGGACCCTCATCACAAGATGTCCCCGGATTTCCCGTTTGAGGAAACTCCCGCTTGAGAAGTGCCCATGTAAATTCTCTCGACTTCCGTGGCATGTCAGCCCTAAAGGCAGGGCAATTTATGACAACCTCACCTCATCCAACCTCACCCTAACTGATGGTTTGATGTGAGGAGTGGTCCCAAAATGGCCTTGTTGCAGGTTTTGGACTTGGTTGAGGAGGGAAAAGCGGCCTGCAGCCATGTGGGGTTCCGGATAGCAGGCCTCGGGAACCTCGCATATAGGGATTTTGCAAGGGCTGAAAAGGAGCTACTCGTCATCACTTCCTCTCTAAACCGCAGTTAGACTTATGGCTCATGGTGCCAACGCCCCACTGCGCTCTCCGCGAGTGAATGTTGCCCTAATTTACCTGGGGCTTTTTTGCCAATGTTATGGGGTTCCAGATTGCTCCGTGCTTTTAGAATCCACATATGAGCTGTAGTCTAAACTCCTTAAAGAGGGGATATATAGGGGAGTATATAGGGGTGATTAAGGGGGATGCTAGGAGTTTAGACTTTTGCTCACATGAATCCAAACAAAGGAGAGTTGCCCTTCTCTTGGACCAGAAAAGGGTCTGAACCCCGAGGCAGGAGGGTTGACGGTCTAATACTTAAGGTTTAGGATTTACCTGGACCCCAAAAATGTGTAAAATAATGGCCTTCATGGCTATTATTATGGGTTTAGGGCTATTATTTTGCATACTTTTGGGGTTTAGGTAAGGGACTTTGGGTTCAGGACTTAAGGCTGAGGGTTCGGGGTTCAAGGTTTAGGGCCTTGAGTTTTTGTAGGGCTTAAACTTTGGGATTTCGGGCTTAGCGCCTAGGATTTCAGGTCTTGGGCTTGGGATTCAAGATTGAGGATTTCAGGATAGAGGAAATGTTGCACCGCACAGGATTCACAAAATACCATAATTCCCACGCATGAGGTGTAGTAGAAGGTAGTCCAAGATGTCCTCAAGCACAGGCTTCAACTGCCTAGTGCTCTTTGAGGTTATGTAAGGATCCTTAGGAGTTTAGTAATATAGGTTGGCTTTCATGATGCTGGAAAAGTTCTTCCCATGCTTGTAAACAGGACTCAGCATACAAGTTGTTGAGAAGCCCATGCAGGCAACCAAGTTAGTACTCAAGCATGAATGAACCTCCTGCCTGTTGGCTACATGAGCTATAGCCCTAAACTCCTTAAAGTGGCTTATATGTGGAGTTATATGCAGGAGTATTATGGGCTTATTCAGGGGGGATACTAGAAGCTCAGACTATAGCTCACATGGGTTCCCTTTGGCAAAAGACTTCTCCACTAGGTTGGGTAACACCCAAGTCATGACCAGGTCATCACCCACATCCCCCCTTAGTATCATAGTTACGATTATAGAGAACCCTGTTGTTTCGTGTTGTACCTAGCTAGCTTCTGAAGGCCTAGGAGTTGCCTGTCACTCCATTTGCCTGCAGATCAAGGGCCTGCATCTTATAATTACCTATTGGGTTAAATCTACACAGCTGTAGGCAAGTGGATTTACATGTGGACTTGGCATCCAGGGGCTGAGGGTTTATGGGTTTGTGGAGTATGGACCATTGTTCAAGTTGGACTTTCATGAAGACTAGGACTTGAAGACTCAGTGAATCAACCGTCTGAGGTCCTAGCTATGGACTCATATTTGGGCTGGTCGTATGTTTTACAGTGTACAACAGGTATAATAAGGACCCCAGCGTTAAGGGCCCATACTGGGGGCCCATGGTTCCAGCCTTAGAAATCTCGAAATGCTTCAGTGGGCCCTGTCCTCCATACTCCATACGCTGCTTCATGAGCTCCATTCTGGTGGCAGCTGAAACAGGGCACTCTTAGACAAAGTCCCATAGGAAGCCAAACGCTCGATCTGGGAACTATACGTGCGGGATACATAGCGAAAATACCTTCAAGCGGGTGATACAGGAAGATCTAGAAATGGAAGCGAAAAGGGAAATTGTTGTTCTTGGTTTAAAGTTTAGGGTCTAGAAATAGCACGCCAGCAGCCAAGAATCAAATGCAAAAGCAAATGGAAGACAAATTGGAAATTGGGGTTACATCGGGGAAGTACAGGGATAGCCACCCATATCATGGTTCTGGATTCCTTGCAGACCTACATCATCGAGTACCTCAAACAGGCTGCGGGTTTAGGGCTGGGTTTAGGGGTTGAGGGTTGAGGTTAGGATTTAGGACTTCGGGTTTATTGGGGTTGCTTGTAATTACTACTTACCTGGACCCTCCAATGTAGTTTCTTTTTGGATGTGTTATGTTTTTTTGGTTACGGCTCTTATTAGGACTACCAAAGAGGAACCACATTGGAGGGTCTAAACCCAAACCCCTAAAACCCCAACCCCTAAACCCAAAACCATAAACCCTAAACCCTAAACCCTAGTTATGTTGGCCTCCGACAGTCCTCCTTGAAGGCCTTGCAGCAGCTCACAAGTAGCGCTCTGGGAGATGACTGCGCAGGCAAAGGGGGGTTTGTTTAGGTCAATCCCCCTCTATACTGGGTTGCTGTTAAGGAACTTAAATTAAGTTACTATATTGGGGAAACCTATTATTTACTATATATACCCATTATGGTAACTTAGTTTAAGTTCCTTAACAGCAACCCAGTATAGTAATGGATAGTTCCGCGGTTTAGAGGGTTTAAGATTTAGGGTTTAGGGATTTAGGGGGGGCTTATTTGGGTCAATCCCCCCTATAGTAATGGATACTTCCCAAAAATTGGGTCCCATTTGGTACTCCTCAATATTAGGTGCCGTAATAGAATCTTGAACTCCAGAAGCTCCTTGATATGGGGTTACTCGGGCCTTGATATACCAGTCCCTTGTGGTACGAATTACTGGGTGAGGGATCGACCAAAGGGTTTATGATGAGAATCGAGCGTTATCAGGACAAACCCCTAGAAGGGACCCCTAATCCCATTACCTTATAGACCCCATGTAGGGTGCTTATACACACCCCCTATATACGTAGGTGGCCCCCGAATAAGCTACAAAGGTCCCTGTCCCCATTCAGGGTCCTTCCTAAGTAAGATTATATCCTCCTTTCGATTATAGAATTTTATATCAGGAATCGAATCTTGCTGGGCTCAACCACCAACAAATGCTACTTAAGAGGGACGAGTGGGTTTCTGAGGGTTTGGGGGGGGTGTGCGGTTCTCAAGGCGCAGGTTTGTCATTGTTTCCACAACCCTGAACCCTAAACGGTAAACGGTACTTGTTCCGTTGAGGTTCGGGGGTCCAAGGCTGAGGGCTCAAGGATCCAGGCTATACTTAGAGGGTCAGGGAGACTTCGTAAGTAGGTTAGGGTTTGGGGTTTAGGGTCAGGGGGACTTAGTCAGAAGGTTAATCAGGCCAACGATGAGCATAACGAGGGGTACTATATGGTTTATACCGGGCTTTGAACCTACTTTCTAAGTCCCCGTGACCCTCCAAGTAAGGTGCTTGGGGATGCAGGGTTACTTATGTCGGTATTCTCAAAGTCGCCCGTCTAGAATTAGAGGATTCCGACAAAGCCCCTTGTACTCACCATATACCGCTTGGGAATCCTCAGTTTGACAACCTCCCATGTAACTAGAGATTCTGATGGGAAGGTTGAACATCCGCCCTTGCGCGCTCTCAGCGGCGATTTACGCAAAGAGTTCTTTAGAATTGTTAGTCGTCTTTGTTTGCATTTGTCATGGCGTTGCGAATACCAGAAGGTTGAGGTTTCAGGACCCCTCCACATTGTCATACTCACGTTGTGTATAGCCCCATGCATGTGAGTGGCCAAGTGAATACAAGGACTACTCCCAAAGATTGTATAGGGGTCAGTGTGAACCACTACTCCTAATCCTAAACACTAAACCCTAAACCGGGTGAAGGCAATGGCAGTGGCGGAGGACATGATGCAGGTATGAACCATGAAAATGGAGGAGGTCATGAAGGTAAAACGTCCTGAAGGTGTACTGAAGGGAGCCCCGAGTAGTCCGACTGGGCAACAAGATCCTCCGAGCGTAAGCTAGACCCGAAAAGAGTCCCCGGGGCTGTAAAAAAAACCCTAAACCGGGTGAATCCAGAAGAGCAAGCAGCTAGCAAATCTTCCTGGATATCTACTGGAGATTTTGCTGGGCTCCTCAAACTCTAAACCCTTATAGTGCCCCTTAAGTAGATAGAATATGGGGTATATGGGGATATTACTGTCATATACCCAAAGCCGTATTCTATCTACTTAAGGGGGACTATAACCCAAAACCTTGCTTGTTGGACTTCCTGCAGCTGAGCATGTCGCCATAGCCAGGCTTCTGCGAGTCCAAGACACAAGAATTTCTCAACATGATCCCTGCAGCATCTACCAGGGACTGTCACCCTTACCCAAGCTGGCATGGAACCTGAAATAGGCCCCTTCTCAACAGATTGTAGTCTATATAGGGACCCTTTTCAGGTTCCATGTTAGTTTGGATGAGGGTATGATCCTTTCACAACTCTCATGTATGAACAGGATCTCGAGGAACCTCCTGCTTCATTTAGCCTCGTTAGACAGCCTAGATCATTTTCAGTTTAGCATAACCCTAAGGAACTATTAAGAATTCGTGCGCTCCCTACCAACGACCAGTAAGCAATGGATACTCCGCTGGGGCAAGCGCTTGCCTCTTGCTCAACCTCGGCGCAGTGGTCGACATTAGATGCCGTGCTGCGCAAGGTAGGGGCTCGAGGGTTCCTACTTGGAGGGTCAGGGGGACTTACTAATAATGCGTTAATACTGGGCATATATGGGGATAATGGGGATGACTAGGGTTACTATATCGGTTATAGGGGTTATTAACCTACTTACTAGGTCTCCCGGACCTTCCAAGTAGGTGGTAACCAAACTGGGTTGCTGCGAAGGAACTTGGACTCAAGTTACCACACTCTGCCTTCATAGTAACTAATAGGGCTTCCTCATGTTGACAACTGAAGTCAAGTTCCCTAACAGCAACACAGCATGGGTTGGTTTGTACTCCTGCGTTTAGGGATCCTTTTGAAGAACCCCTTGAGGATTGTGGGGTCAATACAAGGGTTACATGGGGCCATGTTAAGGGACCTAAGTCTCAGTCTGACCTTAGGCGGGGTTGCTGTTAAGGAATTTAAGTGAAGTTACGAGAATGTGTATATGTAGTAATGATTATGGCTTCCCCAATGTAGTGACTTAAATTAAGTCCCCTAAATCCCTATACTTCCCTAGCTTCCATTTCATTTTTCATTTTCTTTTCCATTTGATTCTCCATTACCGGGGGATAAGATAATAAGTTCCTTAAGAGCAACGCAGTAGGGGTGCAAGGTTGGAACCTCTGAGGGTTGTCCACAGGGGTTTAGGGTTTATCCTGCAAATCAGTGACAGAGGCTATAAGGTCTAGAACCCCAGTATGCAGCTGAAAGTGGATGGAAAGTTTTTTGTTTCCTGCAATCCCACTGAAATGCCATAATGATGACGTTTACCCATGTGCCTAGACCCTCCATGTATCCTCTATATACCATAAATAGGACCACATGCCCCCATGTAAAAGGTACAAGGAGTTCCGTGCCAGGTAACCAGGGTCTGGGTACTGCTAGGACTTCCATTCATCATGATGCTACGACTCCAATCGCAGGTGTTGTTTTTTTGGTGTGGCAGTTGTTGTTCATACGTGCTGCGTCTTGTATCAAGGTGGAACACGTTCTTGAAAACAAGCTACCTTCGACTTTCAAAACGGCCGTACTTCGTTGTGGGACCTACAGTGTCATCTTACGCACGCCCCAGGGAACATGAAAGCCACTGCTATCAAGGAACATGAAGGACTCCGCCAGGGATTATCAAAGTGTACCTTCTTCTTCCCCTGAACTTCATGTAAAGTCCTCTCACGTTTCAGAGGCAAGGGATTCTCAGTATGTGCCTTAACTTGTTATAGGGGCCGTAGAGGTCGTTTACGGGCCTTGTCTAACTTGCATAGGGCATCACCAGGCAGCGCGCCCAACTGCAGAACCTCTACAACAATGTTGCACACCTTCGGCCGTAATTGAACTCGGGACTGGTCATCACTTTCCACTTGGCTGTACGATAACTTCACTTTTTGTTGGCACCGCCTCCTTATAGAACATCCCGGTGAGTATCTTTGGACTCTTCAGTGAACTTTAAGGCCGAACCCTAAACCCTTAAAGCATTCTTTGCCAAGAAGATCCTTGCGCTGCCCCGAGTGGGGCGGCCTCGGATCCTAGGCTAAAACCTCAACCCTCAAAACTTCATAGAATTATGTCCTTGTTGGCTCGATTTGGGGGAAGGTACATGGGGTCATGCAGGGCTTTTGATATCAATGGCAAGTAGTCGTCTCCCCTTCACACTGAAGCCCCATCCATGGTAAATGATATTCTATGCAAAGTACCCTGGTGAAACATGTTGAGCGAAACATGTGTCATAGAAAGTGTCTTGCTAACGCAAGGGGATTATCCGCCTTAACCAGAAATCAAGGCCCGACCATATACAAACCTTAAACCTTACACCCTAAACCCTCCCAGACTTTCTAGGGACCGGGGGTACCTGGCCCTAGGCAGCCCTGTTTCAAAGGTTAAAAGTATGGGCCTAATATGGGCCCTGAGGTCATTTAGGGTGATTGTAGGGACACTTAAGGGTAGGTATAGGGTACATATACCCTAAACCCTAAAACCTAAACCCTAAATCCTAAACCCTAAATCCTAAACCCTAAATCCTCAACCCTAAACCTTAAACCCTAAACGGATTCCGGGGTCAAGGGCCAATCCTAGGGGCCCATGGTTTCAACCTAAGGTTGCCCCTATGAACAGGATCATGACATCTTGAGGTATGCACCGCGACGAGGAAATGAGGGTTTCCCCAAATTAGGGGTACCTGTTTTGGGGGTCCTTCTAATAAGGACTAGAGTATCATGGGGTCTATATTGGGGTCCCCCTATTTAGGGAAACAATCCGAAGCAACACATTTTTCCCATGCACTCCCATCACAGAAGTGCCTGCAATTCATCCCTGCTAAAAATGTAGTAGGTTGTTAAAATGGTGGTCGCAGTTTGGCCTCCTGTTATAAGACAGCCCCTGTACCGCAGAACAGACCATGATTGTGACGATCTTCCATGTAAACACCAAACCACTGTAATTATAACCCAGGTGTGATTCGATTTTTAATGTTCTCTTTGATGTTCTAGTACTACTGGTCGACCTAAGCTCTAAAACCCTAAATCGTACACCCTAAACCCTAAACCTAAAGCCCATAAACCCTAAACACTAACCCAAAACCGTAGACCCCAAACCATAAACCCTCAGCCGCCCCCATGTGAAAGAGCGCGAAGGTGAACGCAAAGATAGGGGGAAAGGCCATGGATGCGCGTGAGTTTGATCAGTTCTCTGGGCTAGGTTTAAGGTGTATACAGGGTTTTTTTTTATGGGCAGGGCTATTTAGGGTTAAGAATATGTTCAGGGCGTGCTTGGGTGTTCGGGCTGTTGAGGGGCTGGGCAGTATGGCAGGGTTTGACCGCAATTTCCAAGGTTTCAGGCTTTGTTGGGGGCTTTGGGTGTACGGCACAGCGTTTGAAGTTTAGGGTTTGGAGATTAAGGTTCAGGTTTTGGGCTTGTTTTGGGACAGTTTTGGCTTGAAGGCTTGAGAGGTGCGGCGTTCAAGTTGTTCAAGTTCTGAAGCTATACCTCAGGTGGACCCCCCACCCTGTAATAGTGGTAAAATGGAATATAAGGGGACCCCAATACAGTTACTACTATCCCTGAAAGTCACTATTACAGAATTGGGGGGGGGGCCTCCTAAGCTATACCTGCTGTTTAAGGCATTGTGTCTTCCGATGGGAGACAAACAACTGCGCATGGTCTTGTATTTTACGAGAAGGCATTCTCACCTGTCTTGGCAATATTTGCTTCCCCCACCTACCCCTAAACTCTAAACTCTATGAAGACCTGTATAATCCCTTTGTCCACTTCATTTGCGTGTTCTTGTCTATGCAATTCTCCATTATTCCTATACTTCCTTATATCATCCTTATACAGCGTTATACAGTAGCTTCCATTTGATTTTTCGTTTGATTCTCCATGGTTGGTATGTTGCGCTGCTGCATGGAAGAGAGGGTCAGCCTGGTGACTAGGACGCAGGGTCTGGGGCACAGGACTTGCCAAAGAGTTTCCGAAAAAGTTGGGTCCCCCATGTTTGCAAACAAACGGGCCTCAAACGCTATCTCCAAGAGTTCTAGTAGGTTTGGCCAAGGTCGGTATACAGGCTTTCAAGAGTATGGTGTCCAGATTGCCATTGAGCTCCTCACAGCAATTCAGTTTCTTCTCTAATTGATTTCACCCAGCGGAAGCATCATGCGACTAAAGCTACATTCATGCAAGCGTATCTGTTCAGACAGGTCTGTATGTAAGGCGTCTCCTAGGGCTAAAGAATTTCTGTAATACTTGCGAATATACCCCGCGGAGGGACCCAAGTATAGCACGGCCCGGACAATCTTGTGTGGGCCCTAGAACCACCCATAAAAGGCTAAGGGCCCATACTAGATGCGGTGTATACATTTGTATATATGCGTATATAGACACATCTAAAATAAGGTCCTCGTCAAGGAGTGGTCCTAAAAAGGAAGATCCTAACCAAAAAGGGAACCAACCTTCTGGCCATTTTTGGGACAGGTCCCTGGAACAACTGCCTAAACCCTGAAGCCCTAAAACCTAAAGCCCTAAAGCCTTGAACCCTAAAGCCCTAGACCCCTTGCCACATACAGTTCGTGGAGCCTAGGTTCCTTGAGGCCGTGGGAAGCGACGAGCTCCGGGCTCATGGCGTTTGGCGCCACAGTGTCTTGTCCTGGGTGTTACTTGGGGGGTTTCGGGAATACCCCTCTGTGGCCATAATTTTACCAGTTTCTTGGAGGTAAGAGACCACGGGATAAGGTTTTAAGGTTTTAGGTGTCAGTTTTAGGGGATCGGGGTGCATTCCTTCATTCAGAGCTACAAAGAGGCAGGTCCCTCAGGACTGAAAGGACTTCCTCTGGTTTGGGCTGTAATGTCGAGCGCTGATTAAGAAACCCCCTCCCCTTAATAGGGACTATAATAGGGATCCTAAATATTAATCTTAAGACGATGTTAAGGCCCTGAAAAGAAGGTTTTTTTTTTTAAATCAGGGGTCTACAGTAGTGGCAGGAGCTGACGATTTAAGATGTTTTGCATTGAGGACGTACAGGTTTTGCTGGGTGCCGCATGTACGGTCCAGGAGCCATGCAGGGTTAGGGTGGAACCTGGCGATTCAGCTTGGCTATTTGAGGCTGCTGTCAAGGAATGCAACCTAAGGTGCCGTTATTGCGGATTTGTAGTAATGACATCCTTTCCTTATTGCGGCAGCTTAAGCAGAGGTCCTTAACAGCAGCCCTGTATTGTCTCTGCCTTTGACTCAGGGGATTGGAGCATAGAACATGGGCCACCTTTGGCTTTAATTCCAGGAAACTTACGGAAGGGCCTAAGAGTCCCTAAACCCTCAACTAGACCTTGGGTCAATCCCCCACCCAGTAAGGAGTACCACAAGGGACTTCTGTAGGTATACTAAGTCCCTATGAATTCGACATTCAGGAGCTATTACTATAAGGGGGGGGACTGACCTAACAGAAGCCCTAAAGATCTTTCTGTACAGAATTGCCATAAACCCTAAACCCAATAAACCCTGAACCCTAAAGGGCTTTCTTTACAGAATTGCATTACTCACTTACAAAGGCACTGATCAGGCAAGAATTGAGTGGAGTCTTCCTACATCCCAGACCCTTTAAGGGATCCAAAAAATGCGGTTTAGGGTTTAGGGCCCCCAAAATATGAACCCATTACTACATCGGGGAAACTAGGTGATTATGGGAAGGTTCCATTTTTTGGATCCTTAAGGGGGTCTGAGATGGAGCATTCAACAAGATGTGAAATGTGGGACGAAGGCTTGGGGTTTAGGATTGAGGCTTTATTGGGTTTAGGGTTTAGGGGGGTTAGGGTTTTTCGGGTTTAGGGTGCAGGGTTTACTGGATCAAGGGTTAGGGTGTATGGGTTCAGGGTTTAGGGTTTATTGGGTTTAGGGTGTCGGGTGTAGGGTTTAGAGTTTATTGAGGCATGATGTTGTGAACCTTTGCGGGGGCGCGCACCAAATCCTAAACCTAGTTTCCACATCCTTTTCTCCACTGTTCCTGTGATGTGGGTATGTCTTGTATAAGCTGAGTTTGGGGTAGTTGACTCTTTTTTTGGAGATCACTGGGGATAAATGAGACGTCCTCGAGACAAATGGCTAGCGTACAAGTGGCATTAAAACGCGGATGCGAGTACACAAGAAAGATGCGCAGACCTCTATGATGGCACACGGAGCGCAACGCTTGAACGTGGAAGCCTGAAAACGTACTGGCAGTATTCCTTTATCATCCATGTCACATACCCCAAGACCTCATTCCGATTTAGTAGGCCGCTACGTAAAACTTTGAACTGCTACCTCCAAACCCTGAACTCGTACACACTCAAACCCAGCTCCCATGCCAGGGTTTAGCTCCACCCAATACATAACAAGTCAGAATAAGCTCTGGTAAACCCTCACAAAGCGAAGCTTGTAGGAGCCCATGTGCTGACAAGGGCCGTTGTAGCCTCTAAGCCCGAAGCCTTCAAGCCCAAGACCCTAAACCTCTAAACCCTAAACCCCGCAACGCTAAACCCCTAAACACCCTAAAGCTTCAGGCTTTGGGCCCAAGTACAAGCCGCTGCTTATTGTCAACCCCGCTTATGCACGGGCCGTCGCCCGCGATCCTCAAGTACTTGGGCCGTTTTCATTCAGTTTAGGTTTTAGGGTGTAGGGTGGTTTTCCAATATGCATCCCCATATACTACAATCCTTATCATGGGGAGCCCTAAGAAAGGGACCCTTTGGGATTTGAGGTTATATCTACCTTGTGTTTTTTGAGGGGCTGGGGAGGATATGTACTGTAAGGGCGCATACATGAAGTGATGGAGGGATCCTGATGGGGTTCCAGTTTTCCTCTCCCCCTTAAGCACCAGCAATGTCACCATCTGAGATGAGGGCTCGGATTTCAAGAGTTCTCTGCCTGTTCGGGCTTGCATCGTTAGCGGTTTGGAGAGTTCTGTGGTTGTGGAGGTTCGTGAGTTTCAGAGCTTATGAGGTTGTTGTGGTTGTTGTTTAGCTTTACCTTAAACCCCAAACCCTGAACCCTTTGTGGAGGAGCATGGGCTTTACTCTCGAGCCCCAGAAGGGCCGGGCTACTGTTGAGTTTGCTACCTTGTTATAGTAACTTCATGTAAGTTCCTTAAGCGCAACCCAGGAAAAGCTCATGTAGGCAGTCTGGTTTTTTTGCGTAATGATGATTAGTAGTGTTACGGAGTTAAAGGTGTTTGGGCTTTAGAGTTAAAGTTAGCCATGGTTTGTAGACTACCCACGTACCGAAATCTTCTCGACCTGTCCTAGGTCTTGCATAACTGGGTTGCTGCGAAGGAACTTGATCTAAGTTATTATCTTGGGGAGACCATATGAATTACTATATATATACCCATGATGGCAACTTAGTTTAAGGTTTTTAACAGCAACCCAGCAAGCATGCTGCCTAGTTTCCTGCTCTGTCAGCCTAGGACCCATTAGCATGTGGTTTGTGGCAAATGTGCGGGGGCTTATCCAATTCATGGATCCGTTTTTGAAACCTAAACCCCAAACCCTAGACCCAAAACCCCTAGACATAGCACATACCTGACATGGACATTCTGCAGGGGTGCAGCTCACAGAGATCTGCAGGTCCAGAGCATAGAAATCCATGTAGCCTTATGACCTACAGTCTAAACTCCTTAAGGGGGTTATATAGGGGATTATATAGGCTCTAGTGTTTAGGGTTTACGGTCTAGACCGCTTTAATATAGAGGATTATATAGGGGGTGTTGCTGTAGGGGCTATTAAACGGGATACCAGGAGTTTAGATTCTAGCTTATATGGCAGGTGTTCAAAAATTCTGGCCTCTTTTTGGAATGCCATGATGTTGGGGCACAGTGATTCGCAATATACATACTTAGGCCATAATGAAAAACGGAGGAATGACCTTGTTGGGGTTGGGCTGTGTTGTGTTGTGCTCTTGCGTTACGATAAGCTACAAAAAACTCAAGCCACAAATGAAGAGCATACGTGTAGCATTTCGCCTCAGGAGATCTTCGAAGGACGCATTGTTGGATAACAAACTTTGACTTTTTTGTAAGGTCAGCATGACCGCTAGCCTGGGGTGACCGTCAACCCTCTTGGCCCCCAAGAACTGCAGAAAACTTTTCCATCTAAGAGCCAACACAAGAATCCCTGGACACAGGGCGTCTGGCTGAGCAACTAATAGGGAACTCCTGTCCTTTCAAATGGATTGAGTACTTCTGGGGTAGAATAGAGGGCGTCCTTGATTGTGACAACTAGCACGTCAGCTGAAGCGTTCGCAGAGCTTGCTCTAGCCATGCCAGCCATGAAAGACAAAGGGGGTTCCATGAACGTGTTGTTGGGTTTCCTGGAGTCTTCTTTTAGGTGCTGACTTGTTGTTACCCAATTGTTGTGCTCCTCGGCTCTCAAAATCACGGAACATGTAAGCTGATCGAAGGAGTCCTGCGTTGGCAAGCAAACTCCCCGCAAAAGTTGTTGGCCTTTGCAAGTCTGAATTCCAGATGCCATCCCGCGTGCTGCTGGTAAATGCTACTTGGCGTTCAGGGTTCACGAGTTGAAGATTCAGGGTGCGCTTGCCGTCTTTAGGAGTTAAGCGCACCGTCAACCAAACGTTTAGCATCTCGAACAGCGAACGCTGAAATGCACTTTGCGGTCATGTGCTCTGCAAAGATTCAATGGCCTGTGTGGGTCGATGCTGACCAAAGAAGTAGCAATTACATCGTTGTGGAATTTTTCTAATAACTGACATCTCTTAACGCCGGCCCAAAAGCAAGTGTTTTTCTTATAGCAGCCGTGTTTGCAAGCAGGGCGAGGACGAGCATGAGGCCATCGCGCTTGCGGGATGTGTTTGCCGGTGCTCTTAAATCTTCATTCTCCCCGCATGTTGGCTCGACTACGTGCTGCAGATCAAGGAAGTAAAGCCTCAACATTTTCCCGGGTCGCGTGAAAGCGGGGGAAGCGGAGCTCGAACTTGAGCATGACCTTGCTTAATAGTGGAAATGAACTAAGACATCATTGCGACCCCGCATGGTTGCTCAGCCGTAGATCTCCATGGTCGGCTGCGACGGATGTAGACCCCACTGATTATGTGAGAGCAGTAAAGCTTTGGATTGTTTGGAATTCATCGCAGGCGCCCAATGACGTGAGGCTCGTGTCACCCTGGTCACGAGCAGCGTCAACCTTTCAACCTTAGCCTTAGCATCATCATTTTTGCGACATCCCCTCCCAGAATGGTGGCGGTACGGAAAGGCACCCACCCGCTAAGAAATCGCCCGCAGTTTCAGGATGCTACGAGAAACTTGAAGCCACAACTTTAGATTTCAACCTTCTTCGCGCAGTCCTCAGTGCCCTCACCTGTTGCCCTTTCCGATGAAATTGCCGAACAATTGCTCGTTGTTTTGCTGGAGTTTGGCACGCGTTCGCAAGCTGGTCGATCATCTTCGGTCTCTTGCATGTTTGGTGCTGTATTGCGAAGAACAATGCAAAGCCATAATCCTGACCGTTGAGGTTCTCGAATCGCCAATCAAGCACCGTATTTGGCCCTGTTATACAGGGACGGTGCAGGATCGTTTTCCTGACGAGGACCCATTCCAAGAACAGGAGCTTTGTAGAGTCCCGTGCAGGTTCCGGCCTTTGAGCCAGGATTAGTAACACTGTGGTAGCATAATTCTTCCAGGTAACCATGGCAGGCGCCCAGCGAGGGATTATTAACATTTATTCCGGCTTCGAGCCTTAAATATGCGTTGCGCTACAGCGAATACCGCAGCCCGAGCTCAAGACATGACTACAGGAACTACAGCCCAAGGCTTCATGCCTTACGCTGAGCCGTAAGCCATACACCTGGGATATAACCTGCCAAACATATCTACGGGCACAAATGCGCGATGAAACTTAGAAACGATAGCTCTTTGCGAAACTGTCCCTGCAACTAAAAAACAGCAGCAGCATTACGACGACACCTCCGGCTACTGCTTCTCCACCACTCCTACCATGGAAAAGACAACATTGGAACAATACTGTCCGAAACACACTTGAACCCCAGATGGAACAACAGTTGCCAAAAGCTTGCACCTTAGACTGCAATCCTTAACCCTTAAACCCGAAGGCTGTCGACCCCTAAATCCGACACCTACAACCCCTAAGAATGACCATCCTATCCATGAGGCTGCTTGCTCCTGTCCTGGCGGCCAAACGGCCGGAGGAGGCGCGGACAGGCAGGTCGGTGGTCTCTTCAATTGGGATGTCCGCTGTCCGAAAATTAGGAAGCCTGTGTTGGGAGTCCACATGATACGGGTTTCAGTATATTGGTGTTTGGGCTTCCCACATATGGAAATTACCGCATAGGGATTTTCATTACGGCATACTGCAGGGATTTCATTTGGGCATGTGTCAACCAGATTAAGCACGCAGGGGCTTATGGTTTTTGGTAACAGTATACTAGGCTTCTCGGGACACTGGTGATTGTATATACTGGCTGATCATATGGGAGAGCATAAATTACAACCATGGGCAGTATGGGGATTGGTTGTGGTTTCATGCGGATTCAATGTGTCTGGCTGGGTTTTACTCATGCAGCTTTCTTTGTTAGAACTTCCCACATGTTGGTTAATTTTTTTCCGGTTTCTATTTCTGAGCCTGCTCGTTTGGATATTCTTGCGTTTCGGACTGCCCACAGGCTCTGATCATGGAGTAGATTCCCAACCCGTGCGTTCCACAGCGAACCTGCTGCGAATCGAGTACAGGGCAGTAACCAAAGCTAAGACGTGCAAGGGAAACCCCTAGACCGAAACCTTGAAGCTGATCCCATTCGTGCAGATTCCAATTTGCGCTGTCTTTGGATACCCACAAGGTGATATATACAGCCTATACCTCCAGATACCAAGTTCTGCTACGGGATCCCATGAGACCAGCTTAGGGTAGTGGCTGCGCGCTCGCAGGACATGGCTAATGAAGAAACCTGAATGAGTACGAATAATGTTCCTTGCTTACGTTTTTTTCTATCCCCCAAACACCATGCAAAAATTAGCTCCTACATAGGTGCGCTTCCTGAATCCAACCCGTACACCCTGATCCCAAAACTCCAAATCCTCACAGTCTCCTCTTCGGAGTGCTGCAAACTGATGCTTACCAGGTCCCATATAATCCCGTCAACCTCTGCCAAGCCCTGAAAGCAACAGAAGCCACAAGCCGACAACCCTGAAGCCCTAAACCCTACAAACCCTGAAACCCTGAACCCGAAAAAGAAAAAAATTGAATCTATATTGGGATGATACAGGGATAATGGAAAATGGAATGGAAACTATTATATTATGATAGAGTATATGTTGGGTGGTGTAGTGATTCATAATGCTCTAAAAACCACGACAAAGCCCTCAGCCTGCACGCCAGGTATTTCAACTCTCAGGCTTACAATGCTGGCCGGCATGCCTTAGAGGCCTCAGCGCTTGGGTTTTAGGGCTTAGGACGTAGGGTAGTACGTGGGTTAATAATGGGGATAATTCGGCTTACTGTATGGGTTATAGGGATTATTAAGCCATTTACTAAGTCCCCCTGACCCTCCAAGTATTACTCATTATTGTTACGATTACTCTTATAATTTCTATCTCTACCTACTACTACAAAATACGGTTACTATTACTACTGTTGGTATGATTACTGTTATGATTGCTAGTATTCTTACTTATGATTAGTATTCGCACCCAGCACTACTGTCCTTTTTTATGAGTTACTCTTATTATTGCTATTGCCATTATGATTGCTATTACTTCTACTCTTACCCCTGCAACTATTCCTACTGCTACCCCTAAACCCTTAAACCCTAAACCCTAAACCTCTAAAACCCTAAACTGCAAGAAGACCCTGCCCTACGTGATGCTTAAGACATCTTCAGTCGCCGGAGGCAAGTGGCCACATTGCCTCCTGTGCACAGACGCTTTGACGCAGTTTTGAATATGTACTGTAGTCTAAACTCCTTAAAGGGGCTTATTTTGGGGATTATATAGGGTTTAGGATTTGGGGGTTTAGGGTCTAAGCTCTTTAAAAGGCGGTCATATAGGGAGATAATATAGGGGACTAGGATAGGCTTACTAAGGGGGATACTGAGAGTTTAGACTATAGCTCTGATGGGCTGGTTTCAGTTTTGGGACATGTAGAGTGGTGCTAGGTTTCATCCATCAACACGGTCGTGGGCATGTTTGTGCAGCCCTGAATGAATCACCGGGCGTTTACAAGATGGTGGATATGAGAGGTCTTCAGGAAGCCTACTGACTCGACTGCCGGCTAGAGTGTTCCTCAAGAAAGGGAAGCCTAACTTGGCGAAACCTCAATTGTGCATCTGGAGTTGGAAGAAAAGAGGTGCGCGCCGCGCAATGTGAGAGCAGAGCGGGTACTCCCCTGGTACGAACCCATCTAGTTCGATCATGGGCCCCTACTATGTGAGATTCTGGGTTGGAAGTACCCGTCGACCTCCAAGTAGAGCTGCTATTGAGAGATCCAGGTGAGATTCTTTCAGGGGAATGGTTTGTAACACAGTCAAGAAGGCTTCAAGACCAACGAATCGTGAGAATGAGAAGGGTCTACTTGGAAGTTCGTGAGTCTCCAAATCGGTCAACAGCAGTTATCCTATTTACATACCCACCTACATACCCACCTAAACCCTAGACCCCTAAGCCTTGAAGCCCTGAACACCTAAACCCCTAAAGCCTAAACCCCTAAACCCCTAAACCCAAAAACCCCTGAACCCCTAAGCCTAAACCACCACCTTAGGGCCTCCATGTCGCGTTTGGGCGAGTGGGCGGCCCATCAGGGGGTATATGCCATATTGGGATTGTATAGGTATAATGGAAAAGAAAATGGAAACTACTACATTATAGTATATTATGGTATATTATAGTATATTATAGCCCTGGCAAGAGGAGCCCAAATTTGGTCCAGCACTGTCATACAGCAGCTCATTGTGCGCCCATACTTGGAAGTTCAGGGTAGATATAGCTATAACCAACCAGAGCTGTACTTATGACACCAAGACGAGCATCTAAGACCCGTAAGTTCCAGTTCTTTGGGGGTTGCGATGCGTATTTGCCTCGAACCTCCAAGTGAACCTCCAAGCAATTGTGCGCTCTGAGCCCTCATGAGCTAAAGTCTAAACTACTAGCATCCCCCTTAATAAGCCCCATCATGCTCCTCTATATACTCCCCTATATCACCCCCTGTAAGGAGTTGAGACTATAGCTCTTATTGCTCCGGTATATCCCTGCACATCCCATGAAATCCTTAGATTAACATGTTTTGAGAAGCTCATGCGAGGAGATTTGAAGCCATTGGACCCAAGTATTCATAGGGGTGATGGGTCTTGATATGCTATAAAAGGGAAAGGACGCAGATGTCAGTCTCAAAGAGCTCCTCAAAACCCAGAGTCTGTGAAATCGACAACCCTGAGGGCAACATGTCCCGAACTGCTTGAAGCATATCAGGCTCCATAGGGGATCCTAAACCCTAAATCCACTATCCTAGACCCTGAGCTTTAGGGTCAGCCAACAGCATCCTTTGTAAACCCTAAACCCAAACCCTAAACCCTAAAACCCTAAACCCTAAACCCTAAACCCCAAACCCTAAACCCCTAAACCCTAAAACCCTAAACCCTAAAACCCTCTTTTTCTTTGTAGAGGTGGCGGCCGCCGGCCACGGGCCACCTTCATAGTTGGCGCAGGGGCTTCGATGAATGACCACCTGGCTTTAGGGCTTTAGGGGGTTTTAGGGTTTAAGGGTTTTAGGGGGTTTTGGGGTTTTAGGGGTTTTAGGGTTTAAGGGGTTTAGGGGTTTTAGGGGTTTAAGGGTTTAGGGTTTAGGCCTTTGGACCGAAGAAAGGGAACAGCAGTCAGTAGTCTGAAGCTTGGGATATAGGACTAAAAATGTAGGGTTTGAGCCTCATCTTATTGGGTATAGGGAAGAACATGTATCTTTATCCCTGCTTGGGCAACGTAGAATCCTTCCTGGGATTAACACCCGTTTGGGGCGGGAGGTTTTTATGTGATTTTACTTGGAACTATGGGGCAGTGCAGCATACTGCTGCTTTAGAAGGTTTAAGTGTGTGTATATAGCAGCGAATGTACAGAATGCTGTTAGAACGTTGGCATCCGTTTTAATCCCCTCCTCTAATAATTACCAAAAACCCACCTCCAGATGTCAAGTATTCCCATTGTGGTATAATGTTGCACTCGGTTTAATAT
>CAJNIZ010026781.1:27516-64929 GCA_905231905.1 Symbiodinium pilosum | reverse complement strand
TCTGCTGTTCAGGTCTGACAGTCTGGCTGACTGATTGTCATTCCACAAGCCTGGGAACAGTAGCACCCACGGAGGGCGCAGTTCTGGGACTTGTGCTCCCCCGCAGAGGTCCTGGCTGGGATGTCGGGCCTTAGCCCTCCCAGCACCTCTCCCAGTCCACACCATGAGAGTGCTTCTAGGGGCCTCCAAAGAATTGTGTTGTTCACCAAGATGGACCTGACTGAGTTTAGGTCCAAAACCCCAAAAGTAGTGGGAATGGGTGTTTTCGGCCGCCTGGGACAACGTTGGGTGGTCGAATGTGTTACATGGCCAGTCAAAGTAGGGCCATCGCAGCATGTCGCACAGCAAAACAAACCCAAAGCGCCACATCACAGTAAACCCTAAACCCTAAACCCTAAAACCTAAATCTAAATACTAAACCCAAAGCGCTGATCCTTTTGGGAGCCCAAGGCCGCGGCAATCCGCTGCCACGGGATACTAGGCAGCTGCTTCAGTGAGAGTTCCTTCAGATGGGACTTTCCTAAAATGGGGATCCATGGTTTAGGATTTAAGGTTTTGGGACATTCCTAAATGGGGATACCCTTAGCAGAGCAGGTCTTGGGATTGACATGTAAGGCTCAGAGTTCCGAAATTCGAGATCCCACTGCATTCCCGGATACTGCTGCTGCTTTTCCCGCGAATCACTAGAATGCTCTGCCATTTTTATCTGTTCAGACTTGGGATACTGTTGATGGAGGACACCTTGCACCACGTAAGCTCCCGCACATCGGTATATACCCACTCGAGCTTATCTTGCAAATGCGGGACCCATGCGCCAGTTTCCTTGATCCAACGTAGTTTGGGCTTTGGCTTCCATGAAAAAGCGGCGCAATAAAGGACATATATATATATATATATGTATGCTTAAATATATATATATATAGGGGATAAAGAGGGTATATAAGGGGTAAAGAATTGATTGAAATAGATGGTAAACAACATTTAGAAAAATTATCTGTGGTTTGGGGTTATATAAGGGATTATAAGGGTAGATGGGGTTGAGGGTTTTCGAAACATTCGCTTCGCGCCTGTATGGATGCACTGGATTTTGCAAGATGAAAGGAAAAGGGTCGCCTTGGGCTGAGGTTTAGGGTACCCATTGGGGTGATATTAGGGTTGCATTTTGGGGTTATATTGGCGTACTGAAAAATAAAATGGAAACTACGATCTAGGGCTTCGGGTTTAGGATTTAAGTTTAGGGTGTAGGGCATAAGGTTTGATTCGAACAGGCTTTTGGGTTTAGGGAGAACCCTAAAGCCAACAGTGATGAGGTTTCAGGTTGAAGAGCTTCACCCCAGCTGGACAAGTTCCACCGTAGGCGTTCTGCAGAAGTTGCAGGGAATGACAAACTTGCATGCTCGTCTCAATGAAGCTAAAAGCTCGAAAAAGATACATGCATGGTGTCTCAAAAGTTTTCGCTCCCTGGGATCTGTGCGGGGTCTCCCTTATTTATGGAGGAGAACTACCACATGAAAACTTCCAATTAGAATCTCCGCTTCAAAAATGAGAGGCCCACGCTGGCTATCTTGATGGTCTTGGGCTTAGGATGGAGACCCTCAAGCCATAACCAGCCGATCGTCTGTAGTCTGTTCGCTGACCATTCTAAACAGCATTATTGCATCAATTCAAAAGATGCCTCGCTAGGATCTGCAGCGACAACCAATTGGCCGACGTCGGCAACACAATCTGCCATGCTCGGGAAACAGAACCTATACATCTTCTAAGAAGTGTTCCGCAAGACTTAGCTGCAAATGCATGTAAGCCATAGTCTAAAATCCTAGTATCTCTCGTAATAAGCCCTATAAGCCCATAATTAACCCCGGTATAGATCCCCTACGCCACCTCCTTTAAGGAGTTTAGACTAAGAAGGCTCATGTAAGTCAGCATCACACAAGCATGCACCCAGAAAGGTGGCAAAAATCTGAGTGCCAGTCCAAAGGCGGTTCTTTTGAATCGTCCTCGCGTCAGGGTACGCATGGTACTAGTAGAATCATAGTACTCATGAAAATTTATGATAATAGTCATCATTTCCAATAACACTAAGAATTGTTCTCAGAAGTAATTTAACCCATGCCCCTCAAAAAAAGCAGCTGCAGAATTCAGTACATGGCCCCACCCCCTGAAAAACTAAGCAAAAAATCATTGTTCGGGTCCCCACCTACCATAAAAAGGACCACTAAAATCCGAAAAGCCGCCATCTTCTTAAGCCTGCTCCCATGGCCTTGCAGTTGCTTTCGGATGTGCCATGTTGCGCATGTGCGGCCACGAGCGCTGCCTCTCTGAGCCTCAGACATTCAAGGGCCTTGGGGGTCCCAAGAAAAAGGATCACAATCAAAATGCAAAGGATAATGATAATGGGCCATTTTTGAGGGTTGACCAGGTCCCTGCGCTAAAGCAACTGTAACTCCGAAGCCAAGGTAGCACCAATGGGGCAAATGGTTATGCAGACCCCAGGAAATCTTGTGGCCTTGCGCTGCAAACCATGCTGCGGACAGGCGGCCAGGTCAGTGTCATTCAGGATCAGTCTTGAAACAAAGGCACGGAGCTGAGATTGTTGGGCCAAAGGCAAAGGCATGCCACACATCTTACACCAAGAAGCCGCTCAACCTTGAAATGAAGCACCAACAAAAACATCCCTGGCTAGAGGTTTAGAGGTTGGCAAACATGCTAATCGCTGGGGATCCTTGAGCATTGCCTGCTCATGCTGCGGTAACCTCTTCAGAGGTCAAAGTCCTTAAAATCGGACCAGGCTGCAGTACGGGGCCAGCCCAAACCTGTCACCAGAAGCCACCACATAAACTTGCAACACTTGTGCTGGAAGATTGGATTCTTTCTCAGCAAGGCTAGATTGGCTAGATTCTGCTGTTGGGTGTCCCTCGTCTGATGTAAGAAAAAGAATCTTTCTCATTTGGAGAATAGGGTCCCCAATCTCCCCCACAAGTACATGTATTGAGTTGTTGTTCAGAATCTTCAGTTAATTAAATTAATCCTAGGAGCAACCCAGTATATACATGTTCGTGCTCCTGCTACTATACAACATGCTTCTTGGTCTGTTTTGGCGCTACACAGAGTGCCATTGCAGAGGTGCGTTTTCGCATCTCCATAGACATTGCCTAGCATACCCTTGCAGCAGAAAGATGTGGAGGCCAGATAGTGCTTGCATACATCCTACCCTGGCAAAGGCGGCAAGGGACAGTAATATCCCATACGGGGATCCCATGTTCTGTAAATCCATATGAGTTTGCAAAACGTGACTCTTGGGTTTTGGAAGCTCCGCCTGGATGCTATGGGCACTTTGGCCACAGACCTTTAACAAGTGGCAAACTTCATCGTGGACAGAAGATCTTCACAAATGCGGGACTAAGTGACCTACTGTGATCAACGAGATGTTGAACAAGCTTCTGGGGCTGCTGCATGTAGTAGTGCGACCCTCCCTGCAACCAAAAAAGTGACACTATGACATTCGCATTTGCATGGGACTTCTGACCCGGCTGCTGGTTCCTGACAGGCAGGCTGACAAGTGAGCAAACATGAGCTATAGTCTAAACTCCTACTATCCCCCTTAGTAACCCCTATACCCTTGAAGGAGCTTAGAATATATAGCTCACATGATGACATGACCAGCTCTGCCATCCCAGCAGCATGAGCGATCACGGCGAATGCATTGACTTGCCGATGCCACACATGCTGCTATGCGATAGCACCAAATTCTTTTTGCATCAAAAGATTTGACATCTGCCATAGAGAGCAGACATAAGGACTACCTGCTACACAGCAGGAAATGAGGGAAAGGAGCCCAAAAGCAGTAGTGATGCATAATCATCCCAACAAGCAAATGGCAAAGGCTTCAGAAGCGGCTGTGTTTGGCTGCAGCCCACGGCTGATGTCAAACTTCAACTCATGGGTTGCTCTCAAAATCATGGGCCCCTTTTGGTTATGGATTCCATTCCGGCACCTAGTATTTAAGGGTACCAAAATGGGACCCCAATTTTGGGAACTACCCTCATGGCAACTTGATAAGATTCAGGGTGCTTCGGCAAGGGCCTTTCCAAGCAAGCTTGACGCGAACAGCTTTGCACCTTGCACCCTTTGACCTTATTCTACACATAGGCTCAGCCCACCCGCATGGGTAGCGGAGATTCAGGCGATCATGGACTCTTGGCGAGCCTCAGCTTCAACTGAGCCATTGTCTAAACTCCAACTCCTAATATCTCCTTTAATGACCCCTATAATGATCCCCTATAGAATCCCCTAAATAACCCCCCTTTAAGGACTTTAGACTATAGCTTCACCTGAGCTTATGAAAGTTTAGGCGGGGCTGGGACCATGAAGGATCAACCAATGCCCAAAGAAAATCAAAGAAACCCTACTGCTGATATATTATGGGGGTTATATTAGGATAATGGAAACGAGCATGGAAACTATTGGGATTATAGGGTATATATTGGGGTATAAATTAGGGCTATATTGGGGATGTATTGGGATAATGGAAAAGAAAATGGAAACCCCCAATAATGGAGAACCAAACGGAAAAAACAAATGGATAATGACATGGAAACTACTCTTTAGCGTTTAAGTTAGGGGGTCGGAGGGTTAAGGATTGATTTCAGGCCACGCATCAGAGACTGCCTCTTTTCTGCTGGCTGCACATCCCAAGCCCTGGCCCTTCGGTTTTTAGGGGTTTAAGGTTTAGGGTTCGGATTGAAATCTCTCACCACCCTAAAAATGTCAACTAGAACAGTTCAGGTATCATGAATAAGGGGCCCAATGTAAACCCAAGTATACTAGAATCCCTATTGTTATGGGGCTCCCCAAGTGGCGCAAGATTTCCTCCATCAACAGTAGCTCATGACATCTCGGGGCCGGGACTGACGAAGTTCCGTGAAAGCATGGAGGAACTTCCTGGGCAGCAAGCAAAATTGCCTGGGGACCTTGGGCATGAATATGTATATATATATATGTGCATATATAGTATATACACAAATGGATGATAGGGGATTGCAGGAGTCTTTCTTAAACACTAGAGAAGGGTCCTCATAGGATTTTGGGCTGGCAGCTCCAGAGGTGCGGGAGGAGGAGGAAAAGCAGGAGGAAAAATTCTCAAAAAACGTTCATAACAAAGTTGGGATTATATATGGGTTATATGGGGAGAATGGAGAAGAAAATGGAAACTACGGGGATTATAGGGGTTATACAGGGATTATAGGGTATACAGCTCTTGGCACTGTCTGACGTGAGAATTGCGCGTCTAACACCCAAGCATCTGGACCATGAGGACGGCAAAAGGCGCAGCCCCCTAGAAGCCTCGGTATACTTCCTACATAGCACCGGACCGAGATCTTAAGACGCCTCTATAACGCCAACAACCCCTACAATGCTCCAAGGGAGAAGTGACCCCTGGATATGTCTAGATTGTCGACGGACTACCTTGTTAGGAGCTTCTTACAGTTAGGGTCCAATATCTATCTCCCTTTACGAAACCCTATTCTGAATGAAGAATTTCCGCTTGAGGCCCGAGCGAGAAGTCTGGCGAGAAGTCGGCAGAGCAGTCGCTAGCCAGTGCCACCTGGCTCAGCCCCAACAGGGGTTTCGGGTGTAGGATCCTAGAGGTTCAAGGTTCAGGGGTTTAGCCCAAAAACGAGGATACTACGGTGCGAGTAGCTTGGGAATATGTAAGGATTTTGGCAAAGTCATGATAAGGTCGAGAAGACAAGGCATTCCTCGGCATCCAGCAACCCTTGCCCACACGATGGTGATCCCATTATCAGGCTCTGCAAGTTTGGGTGGCACTTCATGGGTACAGCGCTCAAATGTGGCTCCATGATGGAGAGCAGCAACATACAAAGCTCATGTAAGGTGATGGCTTGTCCAAACATGCCTGATCATGCCTTGAAAATTGCATGTAACTACTGCAGTCCTTCAAAGCGCAATACGATCCAAACTTCTAGCTGTTGCTGCTCGCAGAACAACAAGATCTCAGCCCACATATTTGCGCCGGCAACCCTGTTCCACCCTTCCTTCTGCCTGCCCAAGGTCCCCAGTGCCAAGCATGAGCCTAATTGTAGACTGCTTAGTAATTAGGGGTAGTTTGCGGGTGTAAAGCTGTAGTCAAGACCGCAAGAGAAGCTTTTGAGTGGGGACCATGATCTCTCCAATTGAGGTTGGACCCAAACAGGCAAAGTAAGTGTGACATTGTGCTCAGCATTCAAAAGTCATCCCTCTTTAAGCTTCACCCAAACAGGACCGGCCCACGCCATGGAACAAGTCGCCTCAGGGTTTGGTTGCAGCATTCTGCTTTGGGATCCGGACTGATGATTTAAGGATGTCTGCGGGGCTTCAGTCTTGCGGTTTCAATGCGAACATCACACAAAGGGGATGGCCTAGTCCTGCTAGGTACAGAAGCGTTACCCCCTACACTGAATTGCAGGTTATGGTTTGAGATTGGAGTTTACAGTAAATCTAAAGAAGGCCTGTCTTGTTGCTGCGTCCCACATGCTACCCCTTTCCTGATCTTCATCGCATAATTTTCGCCACAGGCCCCAAAATTCATCTCAAGCTATCTTCACAATGGAGTTTGCCTTGCCCCATGTGCTGCCTTTCCCGTCGCGCGGGAACTAGGAGCCTAGGCAGGCTTCTACTCTAGGCACTGTACAGGGGCATAGAGTTTAGGATGCCGAAAGTCGAGCATCAAATGGAAAGATAATAGAAATGAAATGCAAACGGGGTACACCTATATAGTGGTTTGTAGGATGGGAGAGAAACAATTGGAAGGGCTTGTGGGGGGGTCCTGTCAGAAATGATGCACACTTTTCGACACCCAGTCGCCCAAGATGCTCCCAATCTTCTTCTTGGCCTGCACCAGCGCCAGCAAGAGTACAAATTGGTACGGCTTTGCTGTCAAAGAGCTTACGCGAAATCAGCCGCCCCCAGCAGGCAAAGTTATGACCACTTCTGCTTCATGTGAGGATTAGTTGGGAATGGGTTGGGCCTCAACGTCAGGCTAGGATGGCAACTATTTGCATACCTAGTTACACCCACTCACCACGGTTCCTGCTCCACTAGGTCTGTAGGTACTTGCAGCCACTGTCCCTTCAAAGGTCTTCGGTGGCCGGCACACGCCTATGGAGTCCCTCAGTTTAGGGAATGGTTCGTTGAGGTCAGCATCCTTCCACTCCGGCATGTAAGTGCCTTGTCTGGAGACTTCCACTGCTTGCGGAAAGCAGCTGACATTACCTTACATGCTGAACATCTCCTAGAATGCGCTTGCCACCAAGATCCAGGTTTCAGCGATCTATCTCACTGTGGCGAGACATCAAAGATGCTAAGAGCATGGAATATTTGCAAACATGAAATGCTTGCACTGGAGCCCGCCAAAATGACTACAGCTACAGGAACAGGCCGGATCTATCACTTGCACAGCCTTTGCAAATCTTCTTGAGACGGCCCTAATGGTTTGAGTTCCTAAGAACTTCTGGCTCCATAGCGCTGCAGACGAGAAGCCTGGTCATAGAAGCCTGAGCAAAGACGCAGCCGAATCAAAGTGGCTCTCAGAAAGAGAAGAACTCGTCCGAAGTGTGGGGAAAACACTTTTTTCTCAAACCATTTGGGAAACCTGGCTTTTGCGCGAATAATTTGGATTCCCGATTCTTGGCAGTGTCAGCAGGCAAACAAAGCCACAAGGGCAACTACCCTTATAGAATTGGAATGTCGAGGGCAGAACTAGGGTTTAAAGACTACCTCCTGTCTTGCACAGAGAGCAGACTACGAGAGACCCCCACGTCAGGCTAAAACTCAAGGGAAAACCTCTGATTCAGCAGACCCCGGTATCTGTATGTCCTGATACGAGCTACAATCAATAATTCCTACGTAGTTTCATGGAAATGGGTGCCTCATTCGGGACTATATTGGGGAGTATAGTAAACTACCAGAGGGACCCCTATGTCCACTGTTAAGGTTCCCTGAACCTGAGATTGACAGTAGCTCATATGTTCTCCCCAAACACGTATCTCTAAGCAACATATATACATAGATAGATAGATAGATAGATACATACATACATACATGCATACACATGCCTGATGTTATGCCATACATGCAAACACAGATGTAGCTCCTACTAGTATGTCCCCCATATCCCATCCATGTCATGTCCCATTTTCTTGTCCAATCTGTTTTTTTAATTCTTGGTGGGGTATACAAAGTTTTAAAATGATTCGCCTATAATCAACCCTTTATACTGTGGAATCCCCAATGCCCCCTCCTTTTCAGAGTCTTAAATATTAGGATCCCTATTATAATCCCTATTAAGGGAGGGTTGGTATTACTAGTATTACTATTATTGTTACGTTTACCATTATTACTATGAGTATTATTTAAACCCTAAATCCCTAAACCCTTAACCCTTAAATCCTGTTCAGTGATTACTATCACTATTAGTACTAGAGCTCTTTTACAACCCCGCACCCTTTCCCCACAACTCCGCTTCAAGTCAGTCCAGGTGCCCTCTTCCAGGGCATCCTGCAGGAGCTGTGGACCTGTGACAGGCTTTAGGGATTAGGGATTCGCGTTTAAGGAATTAAGGATTAGGGTTTAGGGTTTAGGGATTGGGTTTAGGGATTAAGGATTAAGGTTCTTTTCTCGGACCAATTTTCCCCGTGGCACGAAGTCTCGAGGAAACGCCTTACAGCAAGGCCCTGGAATGTCCGGCACGTACAGCCAGTCAACACTCCCCAAACTCATTCAGTATCCAGGTGCTGCTCTCCAAAAAGGAGCACAATCTCTCGAAAAGTCAGCACAAGAAAATCTCACTTCAGCCAGCCCTTAAGGTCAGTCTGAACGGAACCCAAAGCCCCTCTCATGTCACGATGCCCTTCATTTCCTCGTCCAGCTTCACCAGCCGCCCCACCAGCAGCACCGTGCGCCGAACCAGCCTCAGCACCCTCAGGCTCCGCAAACAGGTCCTGCAGCTGCGTGTCCTCAGGCTCTTTTTGCTCCACTTGCGTGTCCACCAGCTGTCCACCATGTTCGTGACCGCCATGTTGAGGATTGCCATGGGTCAGCTCTGTTGCATCCCCAATTGTTTCAGACACCCCAGGTACAAGTCCACCTCCATCCACTGCTTCCACAGCATCCACGCTTTCAAGCCCTTCATGATGTAGTGGCATGTTCGGGACTCCACTATCGCTGGCACTATCACGTACTTTGTCTGGGAATTCTTTCGCCCCCTCCGAAGGTGAAGATGCCGACGACATGTTTCTGACCTCCACATCACGATCGCGCTCTGCCAGTTCACGTGGCGGTTCCGCTGCAGCCAGATCAAAGGCCGCCCTGTCTTGCGCGATCTCTTCCTGCTCTTCCGCCATACGCACCATGTCCCTGTTGATGAGGAACGTTTAGGGATTAGGGATTAAGGTTTAGGGATTAGGATTTAGGGATTTGGGTTTAGGGACTCGGGATTTGGGTTTAGGGATTAGGGGTTGGATGAAGTCTTGCACCACCCTAGGTCCCTTAAATCTTGGGAAGTATGGTGTCTCAGACACTTTTCTGGGGAACCCTAAAGCCTAAACCCTTTTTTCTAAATCCTGGGCCCTTTTGCAGCAGGTCTCGTGGATCCTAAACCCTCAAACCCTATAGTTCCCCTTAAGTAGATAGAATATGGCTTTGGGTATATTCTAATAAGATCCCCATATACCGCATATTTCATCTGCTTAAGGGGGACTATAACCCCCATATATACCCTGTTATAATATAGTAGTTTCCATTTTCTTTTCCATTATCCCCACTCTACTTTTCCAATCCCAACCTTGCTTCAGCCGAGATGCTAAGCTTTTCGCTGCGATAGGCCGGAGGCCGGAAGTCGGAGCCTGAAACCCACCCTCCCTTAATAGGCATCCTAATATTTAGGCCCTGGAAAGGAGGGAATGGACCCCCTCCCTTAATAGGGATTCAAAATAGGGATCCTAATATTTAGGCCCTTAAAAGGAGGGGGGTCGTTTGTCATGGGTCTACACTTCGTCTTTTTGCTGACTAGACATGGTAGCTCCCCTAAAAAGAAGGAGGTTTCCATTATTTCAGGTGTATTACTCCGATAATGGAAAATCAAATGGACAAGAAAATGGACAATGAAATGGAAACTGGGTGTAGAGGGCGAAATGGTGATTTCCATAATGGGGGGACCCCAATATAGAACCAAAAAATAGTATACTCCTTATTAAGGGGGGATACGCAGTTTAGTTTTTAGAGTTGAGGGTTTTGGGTGGAGACAATCCAGAGTTCCCATGCAATTAATGCAAAGCAAAGGGAACATGAAAATTGAAACAGAAACTAAGATCATATAGGGGATTATACGACTTAATCTTTCCGATATATTTGCTGGCTAGACATGTCCATTGGGGCTTGGAGCATAACATGGTTTTGGGGTTATAGACTTATGGGCAGCTATGGGGCTGTTGGGGTTGCACGGTCTTGTTGCCATAAAGTCACACTTGGTCTTTATTTGCATCGTTCAGGTGCATGTGCTTGATACAATTCGTGAGGTTTGGAATCAAAAGCTTGGATGTCATGGCAGCTCATCGGATTTTGCAAAGTGGCACCTGATCACTAGAGTACAAGAATCAGGGTCTGGGTCATAGGGGTGTCTCTGAAAGTCCTGAAGATGTTTCGCGCTCATAAAATTGTGAGTGACCTTTTTTTCGCGAGCCTACTGACCCCGAGGGTGGCGTGTACATTACAAAGGCCTCATTGGCAGCACAGCATTGTGAGAGCCATTTATACAGGCCCTGCTTTGTACTTCTCTCTTCTAGACTCACTAGTTCTTAGCAGGGAATAGGTGAAGTTGTTAATATCTTCTATTGGGATTATATAGGGAGTATTTTCCCTTATGCCCTATTAAGAACCAGTGAGTAGAGGGCGCCCTGCATCTGCTAGTAACATGCCTTGTCCTGCTGCGGTCAATATCTTGCCGAGTAGCGCTTGAAGAAGGGCTTGAAGCCATCAGGCAACTGCTCCCACGGATTCTTGTCCGGACCTGCAGCCAGCAACCCACCTCCCCCTAATACATAACAGCCACCCATCCCCATATCTCAGAAGATGCTCCCCCACAAATATTTAGGGGGGTGTTAAACATGCTGGGAAGGATTTATTGTGGGTCAGAGAGGGTTTCCGGAAATTACAGTTTCCAACAGTTAGGAGGAATCTCTGTTTGGCAGTACCTCAAACCCAAGTTTTTGGAACCCCACCCAAGGTAGAGGCTGCATTGCCAAACGGACCTTAAACTCCCGGACCGATTCATGTCATGCCGGCTCCTCAACCCTTGACCATAAACCCTTACACCCTTCGTGCACCCAGGCCTGTGTACATCGTCGGGTTACGCGAACCCAGCACTGAAGCACACATACCGCCCCCGTGCTCAGATACTTCAGTGAACTCCCTAAATCCTCCAACCCTTGCACCCATGGTTGTAGCGTCTGGGCCTCTAATCCTGTTTTGCCGATTTGACCTGCTATATACCCCATACCTACCTTCAAGGGCCGACATTAAATAGATATTATTTGTTTATATATATATATTTTTTTTCGGTAGGCTATATAGGGTCGTATAGGGTTATATAGGGGCCCTTACTTCAAACCTTTGCGACGGCTCCTAAGACGAGGCCCGAGCGGTCATCCATGGTGAAGGTCTCGGACGCCAGCATCCAGAGGAATATCCAGCCAAGCCAGCGGAACACCCTGCCAAATTCAAGGGTTTAGGGGTTTAGGGTAAGGTCACACGAGTAGCTTTTTTTGGTGGTTGAACCCAGTAAGATTCTATGTTATATGTAAATACTAGACCCAAAAGGAGGATATAATCTTACTATACATTGGGTACCATAGTGTCCCCAAATGAAATACTACTCACACAAGACAGGGTTTAGGGCTTGGCTTTGGGGGGTTGTGAGGTTTAGGGCTTTGTCATGCGCATCGCAATGTTGGCGCGCTTACCCGGAATGACTACTTTCTCTTACAAACTCATCCAAGATGCACCCAAAAGTGCAACCCTAGCTGGCTGAGTTCAGGGGCTCAGGGCAACGGCAGTTTTGAAAATCCCCTCATCCCAAATACAAAGCCCCCCACCCCCTAATAGTGAATGGATATATTTGATATCAGGAGGGTGGGTGGTTCTAATATTGGGGGGTGGCAACGTGACAGTACGAGGTTGTCCACTTGAGGGTTCTGAGAGTAATGGGTTGCGGGGTTTAAGGTTTAGGGCGTACACAGCGCCCCCAAACAGCTTCAGTGGCAAAAACGAGCTGCGAGAAGTGCTTCAGAACGAAACACATTTTTGTAAGCACAAGAGCCCTCCCACACCCATGCACCACCAAACCAACTCCAAATTCAGGACCCTGATCCTTGTGACTGTCGGGAAACTCTGTCATTTATTCTATTATTGTTATTGCTACTACTGTTACTATCTTTATTGTAACTATTACTACTCTTATGACAATGAATGCATGCCCAGTTGCTGCAAAGATGAATCATGCACATCTGCATCACCAACCTTGCTTGTTCTGACCTCGCACGCTCACGCGAGAGTGTGCCCCCATGTCGTTGTTAGACGGGAAGCATAGTAGATGTGAGGGCACTTCCGATACCTACTCCACATCTTTAGGGCACCCCCTGCTGCCGCAGCGCTTGGACAAACCATGCGTCAGGTAGGACTCAAACAGAGATCAGCTTGCAGTAAAGCTGCAACTCCGTAGTCAATCAGGGTAACCTGTCAGGGAGAGATCCACAGTTCTAATTTGTTGAAACTTGCATCCTGGATAGAGGGATCCTTTCTGGGAAAGATTTGACATTCCATCTGGACCAAGCAAACTCGACACTCTGAGCATGACCTTCAAACACAATTTTTTGGGCCCGGCCATATGTACGAACCTTGATGTGTGCATCCATATATGCAAATCTGCAGGTACATACGCATACGTACATATCCTCCTTCTATTTCTGCGTGCTCGCATGCAGCGAATCCTAAGTCTATAAGTCTCGCACCTTGAACTCTTGGCCATCTTTCGTGGTGCTCTTTGCCTCATGTTTGACTGTGTGGGGGGGGCTCTTCAAAAGCCTGCCCGCACAGGAATATTTGGGGATTAGAGGAGAATTTACAAGGGTCTTCTTTGGGGATTGTATATGCAGGCGCTGCATCATCTCAAACCGAATGTACCTGTTTGGGGCACCCTGCCAAAAAAAGTTCATAGCAGCTCTTCTAAAATAAAAAGCCAGTAACTTCTGCACGGCGGCCCTTAAGGCTTTCACGTTGGTTTTGGGAGGGTAGGCTCTGTTGAGCCTCCGGGACCTAAGTCCCTTCCTTCCCCCAAACAAAAAACTTCGAGAGGAATCCCCTACGGCTTTTTTGCATCCCTGTGCATCCCTCAGCTACCCAACAACCCTCTTTTTCGCGAAAGTCTCGGATTGCACACCGCAGTTACCCGAGTGGAGCCGATAGGTCTTCTCAGGCCAAAAACTTCCCTCCCTCAGTCCTTGTAGGGTTCAGGGGTTGAAGGTTTTCACAATCATTTCCCACTGTTCCACTTTCAAGTCCAAGCAATGCCGCCAAGGTTCGATCATAATGTTTTCAGGCTTGAGGTCCTTAGCTCCGCGAAACGGAATTTGGCTATGCCCGAGGGAAGCCTCTTCAAAAAAAACCGACAGCAAGTCCTCCAACATGAACTGTGGAGAAGTTCCCACATCTTCGACAGACAAGATGCAGGGCAAGACTTTGAACATGTTCAAAAGCTATAGCATTCCTTATATAACCCCCAATACTGTGGCAGTTTCGATTGTCTCTTCCCTTCTTTTTTTCCCGTTAATTCCCTACTAACCAGAGGAAATGGCCAAGCATAAAGGCGTACCAAAATGGGACCCTGATTTTAGGAACTCCCCACATGGTAGTTTCCTAGATTGGGGCCTCACAAATACGATAATCCTTATTATGGGAACCCCCGAAAAAAGCTGCCCCTAGTTTTGCCTAAACCCTAAACCCTCAACCCTATCTAGTCCCTGTACAACCCCCTTTTCTAACCTTATGAGGCCCTTTAAAGGCACTCACTTATTTTGGGAGCTTCCCATATACGACTCGCAACAAAGGCATGACAGGCGCAGCCCTCAAGCTCAGACTCGGTGGTGCATGCTTCAGGATCCTCGTAAAAAGGATTAGAGTTTGCCACTTGCATGGCTGAGGCAGCATCGCAAGGTTCAATCCGGAACAAATGAGAATGAAAATGAAAGCAACAGGCCAGGATTAGAGTTTAGGGTTTGGGGTTTAGGATTTACATAAGTTGTATCCGAGTTCAAGTCGGGAGTTTTGACAGAATTTTGAGCAGGTTTTGAGCGAGTTTCCACTTTAGCTCTTGCCCTATACAATCTGTATCTCTTTTGGCTTGAAGGTTTAGGATTTAGGGTTGGAGGTCCTCATAAAAAGGATCGTAACAATTTGGGGTCCCCCTATTTTTGGAACTACCACATGTACCGCAGTAAGTCCTGAGCAGGTGGCATACTTGGAATCTTCATGGGCGCCTGAACGTTCCAAGCACCAGTGGCAGACGTAGGCCAAAGGTGTACAAGCCATGACAACACGCAGTTGCATATGTCTTGTTCCATTCTGATGACCAAGCCTTTGCTATAAAATCCACCACAGGAGTGTAAGTGCAAAACGCACCCACCCATCCCTCCCGGATTTTTCAAACAGATCTGCTTGCTTTGCAGGCTTTGCCAGGGAGTTTGAAGTTCGAGGATCGCTTTTCAAAGAGAATTCTTTGCTTGGCAAGCTTTGCCAAGGAGTTTTGATTTTCGAGGATTGTTCCACCCTGCAGCGGCGTCACATTCCAAAACGGGCAGGCAAATGTGTGAAAATGGCGGGGCTACGTCTGAATGAGCGGAAGCCTCGGCAATGAGGGTTAAGGGCTTAGAGTGCATAGGTAATTGGAAATGAGCTTGCGAGTAGGATGCCTGGAGTTAAAAAGCCCTAATAGATTGTTGAGGCTTCACTCATTCAGACTTACCTCCGCCACTCTCACAGATCTGCCTCCCCCTTTTGGAATGTGACGCCATTGCAGGGAGACCAATCCTCGAAAATCAAAACTCCCTGCCAGAGCTTGCCAAGCAAGCGGATTTCTTTGAAAAGCCCAAAACCGCCGCGCTGGTGTAAAGGAAGCGATGAATGGAAAAACCAGAAAAGTGGCATGCAGGGCAAACTCTCGGAAATAGAAACAGGACATAGTCGTAGCCTCAGGTCCACTTCCCCAAGATGCCCAAGAAAAGGACCGCGACTGGAGCAGATCGCGGACGCCCATCGCCACAGCAGCACTCCTGCAGCTGGCAGTAGGCCTGCCCGGTCAGAACCACGGCTCATTCCCGGCTGCTGCGAGTAGGGCGACGATGGCGCCATGAATTCTGAAAAGAAATGGCCCAGATGCAACGCCTCACTTGAAGCAAACATGTCTCACACCAAGCTGTCGCCTTCTCCAGGCACATGTTGGCAACTTGCAAACAGCACGCGTCACCTGCAGCTCCACTCTCCACATTGTCTGGCCAAGAGGCCAATCTTGAAAAAGGGAGGAGGCCCCTGCAGCGGCAGCTGGGAAGAGTCGGGTCATAAGTGACCCGGCTCTGCCAGTAGGAAGCCACACTAAGGCTAGAGCTCCGTATGTACTCAGCAACTCCTTGTTGTGGTGGCGTCTCCTGTTCTAGTAGAGTCACACCTCCAGTATCGCAGTGAAACCCACACCTTGAATGTTAGCGCAAGTTGCAGCACATGTCGCAACATGCGCCGTTTGTTGCGTTGTTGTCTGGCTTTGGAGCTGGAGCGCTCTTCTCTGAAAGAGGACCATCATCAGCTGGAGGCATATCCAATCCCTTTAGGTGGCAAACTGCACAGATGCAGAACCTCAATGGAGCAAGAAATCCAACACAGGCGGGGCACACAAGGGCATGGCGCCTTTCGCACTTACACCCCTGTGATGGATTTCATAGAAAAGGCTTGGTCATCAGAATGGCACCGGACACATAAAGCTGCGCGTCTTCATGCCATGTACACCTCTGGCCTACATCTGCCACTGCTGCTTGGAACGTTCGCTGCAGCAATATCCCCCTCAACCACCTACCCGTAATGACCAAGATCCCGACTAAAGATTCAACAGCCGTGCCAAGATGCCAAGTGAAAATGGAGCTGCCCCTGTGCGTCCGGCTTTGTCATGCCTAGCCATGGCATCATGAGGCCGGATATGGGTTCAGGCCATTTAGCAGCTAGGGCTTCCGCCATATGGCGTGAAAGGCTGCGAGCGAGCCATGCTCAACGGGTTTAGGGTTTAGTTCAAGGCCTCCCATGCTATGCACTGGGCTTTTGGTAACACCACACGACGCACACAAAGGTATCCCCAAGAGAGCCATGGTGCCGATCATGATGTTCGTCAGCTGCTCCAGAATGTCCAGAGCCTGACTAACCTCCGTCAAGATCAAACTCACATTTGGCCCAAAAGTAGTAGCAGTGGTCTACTAGTAGCAGTAGTAGTAGTAGTAGTAGTAGAAGCAGCAGCAGCAGCAGCAGTAGTAAGGTAGAAACAGCATATACTGGGAGCTTTATCTAACAACCGTTGTCCCTTGTGGCACTCGGGTGGGGCCCCACAAACCATGTTGATGTTGAAGGAACTGTCTTTGGCTTCTTGCTTGGATGCTCAGGGGTGATTATATCATCATTGAATCAATGATATTCACGGTAGGCTTATCAACTTTTTTGTTCTTACTTACTAGTACTATTACCGCGTACTTTGTTATTTGTGTTACTATAGCTCTTACTAGAATTACTCTTCTTACTGTACGTTTATGACTATTACTAGAACTAACATGATTAGTATTACTGGTAATATTATGAGTATTACTACTACGATTACTCATATTATTCTTTGTATCACTATTGCTATGATTACTATTAACTACTATTAATCATATTACACTAGGTTCCGCCTTGCCCGGCAAAAATTGCTCGCCCGTCTCATGTACATGCTTCAGCGTGACGGACTAGAGATTGTAACGACCGTGTTGGAATTGCACCCGGTGTCCGGAGCATCCATGCTAAAACCATTGTTGAAATTACGAAGCGAGACCAGCGCATCCATGCCCAAAGCAGAATAATGTCCATGTTGAAGTTAGGGCATCCGCGCCACAGCCATAATCAGCATGCCTAAAACCCAAAAATACACAAAATTATTTGGCCCGAGCTAGAAAACTTTTCTTCGTAGAGCATGAAGAGGCTGACGCTTGCGGTAGTGTCAGCACTTCCAACTACTTGACTTAGTCCAAAACCCGAAACCATGACATGGAAAAAACAACGTTTCTGCTTCACCCCTCGGACCGCAAATTTTCATGCAGAAAGTCAGCATACTTGACAAGCGTGAGGGTGCAAAACACTGCGATCGCGGGTACTTTTGCACAAGACTGATTCTGCAGCTATCTCTCCAAGACTTGATTGAAGTATCTCATGTGCAGAAAATACTGCACGCACTGAGGAATTTGATGGTGCACACAACGTTTGGTGGGCAAACATTACTATCAGTATTATTGTTACTCTTCTTTCCTACTTTCCTTAGTTCTTTCCCACTATTGCAATATGTTTGAAGAAATCCTTACTCATGAAGATCTATGACCGTATTACTGCGATCTCGCTGTCAGCTTGAATGAGGAAGCCCACCTCTGTTCCAGGATTCTGTAGGAGCCCGCAAGAGGTACCTTTTTGCATTATTGCTATTCCTTACTCTTTGACAAGTATGACAAGCATGACTATTATTACTCTTTTTGTGTTATGGCGATGTTGACTACTATGCCTATTGTTGTTATCACTGCTTTTACTGTCGATACCATTCTTACGATTGATTATTCTGCTGAAAAATTATAGATACCCTGCTTGCAATACCCAGTCTGAATTGTAAGCGGCCATGTTCCCCCAAGGACACAGCTGAGGCAACCTCTTCAATCAAAGCTGAGCCCAGTGACATGGCTGATGCCGTCGCCTGCGTGAAATCCTTAGATGCCAACATGAGGGTTGAGGAACACAGTCTGAAAATGGATGGAGCTGCAATATAGGATAATAATGTAGGACACCCAAAATAAGGAACAGAAATCTGGCACAACCCCGCCGAAGAATTGAAGCACAGCAAAGTCCACACGCCAATGCTGGAAGGACTACCCGCTGCCTCCAGAAACCAGCCTTCCAGGACCTATAGTCCCCTGTAAGTAGATAGAATATGGAGGTATATGCGGATCTTATTTTGATATTGAGCCATTCCATATTCTATCTACTTAAGGGGCACTATAAACTCTGAATCCTAAACTCCACCTAAACTACGTGGCACTTAGGACGCCTACCACGTGGCGCTTAGGACGCCTACTAAGGGTTAACCCTTGGGTACCTATAATTGGAGTACAAGAAAGGAATCTTACAGGATTAAGGGTCTAAGGTCCAAGCTAAGTCCCAAGGAGTACAGTAACCTCTATACGCTTCACGAAAGCCTTTTAATATAGACCCCAATATACTATCGTCCTTATTCCTTATTATGGGGACCCCAAAATGGTACCCCTAATTCTAGGAAACCCCCATATAACCCCATACCCTGTTTTTGACTCAAGCCCTAAAGGCAAGACCCTCTCCAGTCCAAGAAGCGATGCGCTGCCGAGTGAAGTGTTATGCCGGCTGCCCGCCTTGCTGTTCGTGAGTTGGAGATACAGAATTCCCCAGAAATATTTGGGGGTGTCCTAAAAGTGAGGGTACCCTATTGGGGGTCTCCATAGTAAGGACTATAATATTTTGGTGTATATTTCCCCCATTTTTGGAAACTATCATTTATATATAGGGATATGTAGGATGTAGGGCTTCCCTAAGCTTACTGTATGGTTGTCAGTGGGGAATGGAAAACGAAATTTGACATGAAATATGACACCGAGACCCTATGTCCCTTTCCGGGGGCATAGGGATGTATGGCAATATTACACCAAGTACTGCAAACTCTGAAAAAAAGCAACTGGAGAATGAAATGGAAACTGGAAGCTCCTACTATCACACAAGGTGCAGGGTCTGGCGTCAACTTGCTGGATGTTAGTAGGGAATGAGGGAATGGAAAAGAAAATTGAAACTGCCATTTAGGGCTTTGGGTCCACAAACCCTGAACCTCCAAGCAATGGAAACGAAACTGGAAATTCTCCCTTCCCTACTAGTGACAAGAAAGCTGCTCGAAGACCGCGAAAAGCTTGCTACCGTCATCTTCTGGAGCCTTGGCTGGCCAACGTAGCTGCAGAGCTCAGGGTTTAGGACGCCTCAAAACATTCGTGTGTAAGGGGAGTTAAAAAATCATGGGCCCCTCTGTGGGAGCCACAATGATAAGGAATCAAAAAAATCCACGTTGCAGCGGATGAGGGTGGCCCCTTTTCTTTGAAACTGCCATATACCCTTTCCCAAGATTGCATGGAAACCCAACACTCACCCCTCGAAAGAGATGACACTTGGGGCTGCATGTCAGCTTGGGGAGCGTTGGGTCCTTCTACAATCATCCATGTCCTCTATATAACGCCAACTTGCATTGATTGTCCATATTCTTTCCATGTGATTCTTCATTATTCTCATATATCCGCCGATATCCCCCATATCGCACTGTTTCTTCCCAGTTTCCATGTTGTTTTATGTCTGCTTTTCCATTTGAAGCTGACATCCCCTATGCCCCTATATATGCTTTTTTAAAGGCACCTAGGGTGTCCATGTAATCTTCCATCTTCTTGTCCACTTGATTCTCAATTGTTGGGTAATTCCCACAGAAGCCCTAAGCCCAACCCAGGCGCATTGCCAACTCCAAGGCAGTCCACGTAGTGAGAGGGGTCCCGAGCCTAGACAGAAGGCTTTGAACCAATGTGTACCATAAAACAGCGATTTCAAGAGTCTAAGGCACTGATCATGCGGTCATGCACTACTTTTGGGACCACCATACGAATGGTCCCTACCTCTCTAGACCCTACATCCCATGCGCCTTCATGTCCTGAGCAAACACCGACTCCTTCATAACGTCATTCCAGTCTCCCCGGTCAAAGAGCTTCACCACCTGCTCCGGATTGCCTGGCTCTGCTTTTACTGTGGGTCCTTTTTCCTTACTCTGGCTTAGTAGGGAGTTGGGCTATATATGACTTTCCCTTGTTCCCTACTACGAACCAGTACCCTTTTTCCTGCTTCAGGTCTCAGGCTTGGGGATTGAGGTTTTCAGGAGCGCGGGACCTCTAGGCGAGCTCAACGGTCAACTTTCTGTTCCGCTCATTGGGGAATGGGAACCGAAGCCTACGACAAAAGTAACATCTCACCCCTTTCCTCTACATTAGCGGTGGAAACGGGAAAGGACGTAATTCCCACCTTCTTCTAAGAGCAGGCAAAGTACCATCTCATATAGTGTTGGAGGGCACTACTCGGAGTGCATACATCCTAAACGCTGAGCTGTGCAGCGTACCGGCTACAACGCTCTAGAATCACCTGCACGAAGCAATGTTCCCTCAGTTCTTCTGCCGCTTGAAGAAGGATGATGCAGGCAGTATGTAGGGGTTGTACAAGGAGCCTATAAAACACTGGAGTACTCATCAGTGCGGTGTTCAAGGGGTTCTGTTGCTACAGAGATTACTTCTCATCAAAGTTGGGAGTTATGCAGTTATGCACTCTGGCTACATAGCCTTGTACCGTGTAGACACCGCCATAGGCTCCCGTGCCGAGCTTGGCGTTGTAGTCTGGCAAAAACTTTTCCCAGCTGACTTCCGCGACACCTGAACAAGAAGTTTCAGGCAATACCAGACAGAAAATGGGACATGAAATAAAAACTGCGATGATGGAGGAGTTTCCCAAGTGAACTACTCATTTGGGCTCACTTTGACTCTTGTATCACATGCGTGCAACATGGCTTTCATCTGATGCTCCCCGAGCAAAGCACTGGTGCCCTCCTCACTGAGCCCACGGGCCTTGAAAGACAGGCTGCTTCTTGGACTTTGAAGGAGAGGCCTTCGCACAGAGTCATAAAAGTAATCATAGAAAATCATAGAAGCAGCAATCATACTGGTATTCGTAATATTATTCATGATAATATAGCAATCATAGTAATAGTAATAGTAAGAATACTAATAAAGATAGCAATGTTGATGATACAAATCCTTGCCCTCTGGCTAAGGCTGAGCGGCTCTTGTTATCTGATGGTCCAAGCTGCATTACACCTTCAGAGGCCGACTGCCTCGAAAGGGAACGGGCGGGAAAACACGTGGCCCAAACACTTGGGGGGTTCAGCGTTCAGGATTTGGGTTTAGGGTTTAAACCCAAACAGGGAACCAGAAGAACAGAGTAGGAACATAATCGGAATACAGAGACCTTGATAGGTATGTTCCTGTCCTACTAGTGTAATGATGCCCACGGCTGAAAGCAGCTGAACCTCAAGTCCGCTGCATCCTATGGTCTCCTGAATTCCATTGACAAGCCCCATACACGTCCAGGGTTACTGCAACCCCCCCCCCCTCTGTTTCCAGAAACGCTGCTGGTGGCCTTTCGCGGAGAGTGCAGCAAGGTAGGCAGCTGCTGCGGCTGAAGCCTTGAAGCCGAAGGCTGCTCATCATTGTAGCCACTACCTTCAAACGGGCTGCGGTTGTCACGAGGAATGCAACCCACACACTACATGTGATAGACCCTAAGCCGCAAGCATTGGGAATTGTAAGACCTCACATCTGGCCACATTCTTAACATCACAAAGCCAGGGAAGAAACCACGTGAACAGCATGGCGGCGATGCTGATATGTAGCCAATACAGGAATCATGGCAATGACAACAATATTTGTAATCATGTCTGCACACTGCATGACATCAGACCTGCAGGACCCCGCGGCATATCTTTGACGGCTCCGGCAAGGCCGACAAGGGCACCGCGCATGGCCAACGCCACGGGATCTTTGGGCCAAGTGGTAAAAGCAAGATCTCTCCTTCTACCCCGCATGCATCTGAGGAGCCTTGTGTTCTCACATAAAAGATGCACGCAGCCCTGAGTGCCCATCCTCTTTCTGAAGACTGTCCGCACTCTGCCGAGTCAAGGAACTGAAATCGTTATCAGAAGGATACCATGCCTCCTCTGCTGGCGAAGAAGACTTTCAAGCTGCATCTAGATAGAATCACAAAATCTCAGCATGGGGCATGCGTCCTGGTGACTTGCTCAAGCATGTCTGGTCGCCACGGGCGGCACCAGCGAGCTAGTCTCAACTTCAAACATCCTGACGTGTTTCAGCAGGCAATCACGGACCCCTCAGACTGGAAGTTCGGCTGATGCCTAAGGTTCAAGCTTTTGGCATTCGGGGGTTCTGGGCTACAAGCGTGGGGAGCGCCTCGACAAACTGGCATGGTAGCATACCTGTGATAACAACGGACTAGCCGGCAGCCCAAAATCGGCAAGTGGGATTTTTGGGGCCAATGCCACATTTTATAATCTGCAGTTTCCAACCGACCCTGCAGACTCTCCCTTTCTTCAACTCACATGCTGTGCTCTTTCACCAAACATTGGGCTGGTCCAACATAATGCTTTCTTTCGGGGTACACCACATGTTAGGAGCCGCATTATCATGAAAAAACCAATCATAAGGGCTGCAATTTTGCCAGCCGACCATCTTAGAAGGTCAGACTGAGGATTCACATATTGGGATAATGGAAAAGAAAATGGAAACTACTATTTAGGGCTTAGGATTTAGGGTTTCGGGGTTTGGGGCTGAGGGTTTAGGGGTCTAGGGTGAGGATTTATTTTTGTTGGTTGTAGGGGTTTAAGGGTTTTAGTTCTTAAGATTAAAGGGTTTAAAGGCTTAAGTTAAGGGTGTCAACTAACCGTAAGCTATGCCGGTGCTTCCTTAAGCTGGGGTCCGCAAACGGCATATCCCACAACCGAGAAAGAGCCCTAAACCCCAAAACCCCGAAGCCTAAAAACCCCTGAACATTACATCCCTAAACCCCCAATTCCCCAATATACCTCCTACCCCCGCCAAAAAAAACTTCTGACCTGCTAAGAGGCAGCAGAGACAGGAGACCTGCAGCCATACCTGACTGGTTGGTTTTAAGTGCGTTTTTTGAGGTTTTAAGGGTTTAGGGTTTAGGGGCACTTCAAAGCTCGCCCAAAGGGGTTTACGACTGTAACGGTTAAGAGTTTAGGGATGTAGTATAGGAGTTCAGGGGTTAGGGATATTACCCCCATCAATTTTGGGAAATGGAACATTGGAGAGCCTATTCGTAGAGCCTAGGCTTTAGGTTTAAGGATTCTGTAGGTATGATATGGGGATATATAGGGTTCATATGAGATTATACAGGGGTTTTGGGTTTTTGCCCCCATGTGATGGAGAAGCAAATGACAAAGAAAACGGAAACTCAAATGGAGACCGAGATTATGTAGGGGGCTGCAGGGTTTATGGATGACTCCCAAAATCATGTATGGATAGGTTCCCTCTATACAAGTATCACGGGAAATTACAAGCTAGCCCAAGGTGCCACCTACCTGAGCATTCCTTGTCCATGTTGGTTAGGCTTGGTAGGCACCTTGTCACAGATTACAACACATTACTGTGATCCTTCAGAATAGTTTCGGTGGGGGGTTTAGCCATTTTGGCTGGCGGCTGGGCAGGCGTATTGCAAAACACTACGTAGCGCTCTACTTCATAGCAGTTGTCGGAGCAGTGCTTTAGATCCTGTTTGGGGCTTAGTGTTCAGGGCCTAGCATCACACAACTCAACACTAACTAGCCAACAGGTCGTGACCAAAAAGAGCTGTGAAGAACCTACATTCACTCTTAGAGGCAAGGCCTATGCTCTTCCTGCTTTGCAAGGGCAGTCTTACTCCGTCTGAAAGCCTGAAAACAAATCTTGAAACGCTCCTCGAGGTGACGAGGGTTGAGGAGCTACGCCCTAAACCCGACTAGTAGCAAACGGTATGAGGCTTGTCGAAAGGGTTATGCTGTTGTTTCTTCGGATGTTTACTGACACATACAAGCCAAAATCCTCATTGGGCTCTTACTCAAAAATAAAGCCAACTATGGCCCAGCATAGGGGATGGTAAGCGTATTTGCTTGGTCCCACCAGCTCTCAGTTGGTTTCGAGGGTCTACCCTGTCAAACTGCAGTGGAACCCGCAAAAGTTCTGAGGACACATGCTCCCAAAGATTCCCGAAGAACGGTTTTCAGAAGTTCCATGCTAGTTTGGGGAGGATCCACCGCATCAAGACCTTGGCGTAAAAGCCAGCACAAGTATTACGGCAGTCAGCAGGGAAATCAAGCGATAAACACACTGCGCTGCAAGGGTTTCTCAAAATTAGTGTGTCTTCTTGTGGGGGGTCCCCACCTAAACCCTAAATTCTGTATCCTGAAGCCTAGACCCTGAAACTCTGGCACATGCAGCCGGGCCGGGACTTCTAAAACAACTTCTGCAGCAAGCAGCATTGCCATCTTCCGTGCAAAGGCGTCGCAATTGTAGGATCAGCTGTCAATCCTGCGTGAGAAGGAAAGGTTTAGCTTCCTTCGAAGCTTCACATGTGCAACGCCAAGAATGGAGTAGCATCCATCTTCTTTTCGATTCATCTTAGGAACTATGAAGCTAGTACATAACATGCTTTAAAACTTCATGTGACCTTCACCTCATTCCTGATATTCCTGGAACACAGGGGGGTGAGGTCTTTTGTGGGTACCCGTGCAGGCCTTGTAAAGCTTGTAATTCCTACGTCCCATTCATCTTTGAACATAGTCCAAATCGAGACTCCCAACAAGGGACCCCTATTTCTTAGAAAGCCTCAAATAATCCAAACCCTGCAAACCCTTATCTAATCCCAGTTTCCTCTCCCACGCCTTTTCCATTTGATTCCTCATTATGGTAATCCCCTGTCGGGTCCTCACAATGCAGCGCTGCTGGCAAGGGGGTGGTACGCTGTGGGTTGGCCTGTCAAGGCCCATCCTAGAGTTTGGGGTTTAGGGGTTTAGGGTTCAAAGTCTGTGGTTTCAGGGTTTGGGGCTTTGCCGCTTGCATGGCCAAAGGCGCGCAAGGCGAGTTTAGGCTCTAGGGCTCAGGGCTTCAGGCTTAGAGTTTAGGGTTCAAGGTCTAGCTTGTAGGGATATCAGCTTCTGGCGCAGGCCATCATGCGCGAGCTTCTCCGACAAATTCGAGCTGCCATCTCCGAATCCTATGGCTTTCAGGGGTACCCTCAGCTCCATGCCCCGTGGTGGACCCAAAGGCCTGGAACGAACTTTGCCGAGCATCACTCTAGACCTGGGGCTCAGCAATGTGTAGAGCAGCACCAAAGAGAAGAGGGATGCTTCGGGTGGTGCCCCCGCCCAGTAATAGTCTATAATTGGGTACTATAAAAGCCTATATGTAATTATACTATTATACTTATTGACCAGCTGTTAATGAGTGGGGGCAGTATCAAATGGATGTGCCATGCTACTATTGGAACAAGCTCCTGCAATCTCCCAAGGGGCTGGATTCCTGGAATCACAAGATGCTAAGGGTTTAGGGCTTAGGCCGCGAGATTTGCCAAGAACGTGTTGGATAGTTATCCTTACTGGTGGTCAGTCGGGAATATAACCCGTATATAACCCCTATGATACAAGTACATATTCGACTTCTCCCTACTAACAACCAGTAAGTATCACAGCTCAGCAGGTTGAACCCCAGGGTCTTGAGAACAGCCCCACAAGACCTAGGCAGGCAATTTACGAAGCAGCTGTTTAACCAACAATGCAAAGAACCACAAAGGGGAGACCATGAGAATCAGGTGCATCTTGTTTGCTTTCCTACAAAGAACAGGACCACGGGACCAAGCAATTTCAAAGCAAGCTCACCATCGGCAGCCAAGCGGCACGCCAATCTTCCACAGAGAATCCACCCCCGCGTTGGTGCTTGGTCAGTCCTGCTGCCCATAGCGGGTACTGGGCCTGGCCAGCTAGGTGATTCTGGATACCTGCCATCCGCAAATACATCCCACCCCTTAGGCCTCTGGCCTACTTGCTGGTGGTTTGTAGAGAATGAAGGAATGAAAAAGGACTACTACATTGGTTTAGAATTTGTTTTTCTAGGGCTTCGGGTAGCTTATATGGAACTCCAGGACCGAACCGTGCTAAGGCCAGCCCGTGTGACGGTGACGCCAAGCAATGCTGTGCTCCACACAAGCACTGCGCAGCACGAAAGCTTCAAGTATGTTGACGTCCATGATCAAAACCAACAAAACAGCACCGCACAACCGACACACTGGCTGGAATACCAAGGTGACTAAGAGGGACTGCTTGAGGGATCCATTCCTTCATTCTCTCCTGGCCACCAGTAAGCTTACAAAATGGAAAACTATGCCCGGCAACTTGGATCAACGGTAGGAATGTTGACCGCACTCCTCTGTGTTAAGCTACGCGTAGCAAGACCCAATCAATGTAATCCTTCAGTTTGCCGAGACTTGAGGCAGCGAATTTGTGCATAGGTTCGGCTGCGCACTAGTGGAACTGCGTAACCTGCGGGAGTTAAAGGGGCTATGTGCGGAGCATACTGGGGTTGAGAATGAATAGGGAAATATGGGTCAAAGTTCCAACGAATGGGTACCTTGGCAGAGGGTTGGAGAAGCATTCAGTGGGATTTTTCAGTACTTAGGGACTCAGGCTGTGGGGAGATGATACTCACCTTCGCTTCAAGCAGAACTCTAGAGACAGGTACTTTTCTCATCTAGAGATACCGCTGCATCTTCTGATCCTTGAATCATCAACCGCGCAATCCGATGGATTGATCAAGAGCTGGTGGGCTCCCAAGGCTGCGATGGCCTTGGGACGCCACATCGAGGGAACTTCATCTGCTCTATAGGAAGGGACCCAAGCAAGTCCCTCCAGGGATATGTCTCAAAGTCAGTGTTCTCTTCTACGCACATCCTTAGTAACTCCATCACAAGGCCCCCGTCAAGATGGACTGGGAAGCGGGCCGTCAGGAGAAACCCTAAACTCCAACCACAGCAACTGATGTTGAGACACACCCCCTTCACTGCAGCCGACACGTAAGATACGGATGTCACATTTCACAGCAGAACGGCCGAGAGCCGAGTTTGCATCCAGCGATGAGCCATTTCCACAACCAACTACTAGCACTGCTATGTTGTATGTTACACGTTGGGATTGTCTAAGCAAGCTTTAGACCCCTGGAAAATTACATGGCGGTCCCCAACCAAGAATCGTTGCAGGTAGATTTCGAGAAGCTCCTGTTCGGCTGCTCTTGCAGAACCGCTCTACCACCACTTTCGCTATGATTGCTAGCGCGATGAATCTCCTACTGCCAATGCCAGGGCTGGAGTTGCCGCCGTTCTTCGTCCAGCTACCATCACTTTCATTACAACTATTTGCACTTTATCTTAATCATCCCCCAACAAACTCCAGACCTTAACCCATGAACCCTGCCAAAGGAGAACGTTCCCTCAGCTTTGCATCTCACAAAAACCAGGACCCAGCGGACATGCAGTGCTTCATTTGTACCCCTTGAATGTTTAGAGTTCTGGGTTTCCAGCCTCGAAAGTCCGCATGAATTGGTAAAGTAAACTACTGCTCGAAAAATGAAGAGAAAATCGCCGAGAAAACGGAAAATCGCCGAGAAAACGAGATGAAACTGGGAGAGGGGCGATGCAAGGCTCACTTCCACAAAATAATGATTCCGTTACCGCGAGTACGTTTCCAATTTTGGTAACCTCATTTCATGATGGGGTATTTACCATACGAGGGGGGGGGCTTTGTTCATTAATAGGGCGGGGTGATTACTGGCATTACTATGAACACACTTACAAACTTTACTACGACAAATCATGTTGTGGTACAGTCACTACCGCTGCGACCCTCCTGACTACGATCATCACTGCTCTTCGTACCTTAGTATCTACAATTAAGACTGGTGCCTCTTGCTGCAGTCCTTTTTGAGTCTTGTGATGGTCATTCTTGCTGCAAGCTCTGGCACTTCGTATGGGCTGTATCATTTAGCAGAAGCACTGAGCGGATGTAAACACAACTCCAGATCTTAATTCTAGAAGTGCTGCTGAAGCCTGTTGCGAGAAGGGTTTGAGAACATCAAACCAGTTTGCTAACTCCCTGAGGCCAAACACAAGTGTACGATTTTCCTCGGCATTATGACTACTGCCCGTGTTGTGCTTCGTGCTCGCTACAACAGATAGTGCCATAATGGCTACGAGCACTCGTAAGACTGGCTAGCGGCTAGCATTGCCATGAGTACTGGTAAGTCTGCTGACAGATTCTCACTGATGCTTTCAGCAGTATTAAGAACTACTGCACCATTGTCCAAACAATAGATTGGCCTTTCCCTCATCACTGGGATCTTGCTGCAAAACTTGCACCGACAGATTTGAATTGAAAGTCAAGCCACAATCTGCGGAGTGCCAATGCTCTCTGCCAGCAACAATTGCCGGCATAGTGGAAGCAAGTACACAGACGGCTTTCATGCGCTCCATCCCTTTGCAGGCTCTAGTAGGCATGTCAAAAGAATTGTACAACACTCGCTATAGCAAATTGAAAGATTGAAGTCGCTTCTGAGCTGTGGGTTTCCTGCTCGTGCGAAATCAACATAGGCATTGGCTTGCGTGGCCTGAAACACTGCAACTTGAAAATTTTGCCAAGGAACACAGCATTGCTAGCAGATGGGCCACATACATCTGTAACGAGCCACTAAGGACGTACATGTCCCCATCTGTTTCTCACACGTCCCCTGTGCCTTGGTATCGGTACGAAGCTCAAGCACGGCATTTGCCACTGGCATGAGACGAGACAACTGGAACATGGGCTCAGGGATTTAGGGATAAAGTGTGCACTGCTCTCATGAGGATCCTCATGATGGGAGCCTCAGAAATGATTGAGGATTTCAGAAACTTCAAAAATTTGCATTACAATGCTCCTGGTGAATCCCTTCAAGTGCTCCATGCAAGTTTCCTCGAGTGAACCTTCATAGGCAAATAGTTTTTCCAGGACTGACCAATAGTCAGCAGTGCAGACAAGAATCTGGCCCAAAGGGAGTATGGGGATACAGGTCTTAGGCTAGGAGCAGAAAATGGAAACTAGGATTTAGAGTTCAGTGCAGACAAGAATCTTGCCCATATGGAGTTCCCAACCATCGTCACCGAGCCCCTGCATGACATTGCAACTCAATCCTAGAGATTAGGGGAAAGGGTTCAGGCTTGAGGGCTGCGCTGAGGGTGTTTAGACATGCGCATACCTAACCTGGTAAGGATGACAGTAGCAGAAAAAAATCCAGCAATCTGAAGGAGTTTATGCCAACACTGATAGCAGGAAGCCTGAAATGTCCCAACTTGCTGCTCAACATCTTCCGAAGCATCGATCCACGCGTAGCATAGGAAGAACTCAACAAACTTGCTCCAACTTCAATTTAGCAATCATTCATGGTTCTCCTCTATTTCAGTACGGTAAGTCAACATTACCCAAGCTCCGAACTAAGAAATGGGTGGTGTCTGAAAGTTGTGGTTTGCCTTCCAGGGCACCTCGTGAGGCTTTTTTTTTGGGGGTGACATCCACGGCGGCTTGTGTGTTCTTAAGGCACCTTGTTTGTACAGCTGGTTGCAGGCAGGGAGCAAGGCGCTCACCAAGGGCATCCTTGCAGCCAGCACACAGCTGCACTTCACAAAGCTTGACTGGCCACGAAGAACCGCGACATCTCCATCCGAAGGACAACACCACGCCTTTATCACCAGCATCAACATCAGACCAGCAGCTTGTGCTCAAAGAGCAAAGCTTGCCATATAACTTATATGCAAGCAAGCTGCGAACTTCGCCCGCTTCGCGACGCTGCCCTGCTGCCAATGTAGTGATGGTGCCGCCAGGCCTGCCGAGGTGCCAAGGGAAACTGCCCTGGTACATTCCCGGCATACATGTTACAGAAGACTAGCGTTACCTGTAGTAACAACTGTGAGAGCATACCGGCTATGGCGTTATCACATGTTCATAGCTTGAGTGCTTTCCCATCTAGCCTACAGTAGCACAACCGCAGTTTTCAACATTAGCCATCATACAAGGAAACGCTGCAATACATGCAGCATCCACTATGCATGTCACTCCTCATGTCCCACCAGGTACTGACATGCTGCATGCATGCCGCATGACATACCCTTTAAGAATCACACACACACACACCCGCGCACGCATACTAAATGTGTAGTTTGTTTACTTCACTCTGTGCTGAACTCGAAAGACGTCGCAAGGAGTCGATACAACAGCAATGAGTCAGTAGAACATAGTTGCGTTCTCCAGAACCCGCAGTCAACGACAGGCAGGGACTAAAGACGGCATGGCGAGTGGCGTAAACCCGTGAGCAGCTACAGTACTCTTGTCGCATCCCCACACATACACCAGGCCTAAGGTGTCGTTTTTGCTTTTGTGGCTTCATGCTGTTGTGGGCGGGAGGGGCGTTGTTGCCATTATGGCGTGCGCATGTGCGCGTATGCGCGTGTGCGCGTGTGCGCGTGTGCGCGTGTGCGCGTGCCCGTGTGCGCGTGTGCGCGTGTGCGCGTGTGCGCATGCGCGTGCGTGTGCGGTTGCCTGCCGGGTGCGGGTGATTATTTTCTGTCTGGCCCCTCCCACCGGGACGCTCAAGAGCAGAAAAACAACGTCCGGAAATACAAGGGCCTCGGCCTGTGTTTTTGCTGTTGTGGGGGCCACGGTTGGGGTACGGGTGCGTGTTTTTTTGGCTGTTCTGACAGGGGAAGGGGGTGGTGTTCGCCATTTTTTTGCTGTTGGCGAGGGCTGTTCTGGTGAGAGCGTGTTTTTGTTTGCCGTCATGGCGGAAAACATGCTGTTTTTGTTTGCTGTGGTGTCGGGGGGCATGTTGTTTTTTGCTGTTGTGGCGAAGCAGCGGGTTCATTGACTTACTGGCCTGCCTGGGTTCACTTCGGAAGGCCCAACAACAAGAAGCCCACAACAGGAAAAAAAGTTCCACGCACCAACATCGTTGTACATCTCCCTACATAAACTGAGAACCCCAAAGGTCAAGCGCGGATTGGGGTCCTAAGGAATTTCCTGCTGCCTTGTCTCTTTGCACAGTGCGGGAACAACTGTGGAGTTGACACGGCTTTCGTGACGGCTCAAGGTTTGCAGCCTAGAGTTTAGAGTTCGCGGTTTGACGTGGAGCTCATTGGGCCCCCCGCATGCTCAAAATCAACAGGTTCTCCGGAAAAAGCGAGCTACAAACCATTAAGTGCTTTTGTCTCCTTTAATGCAGCTTCACAGTCTCAACCCCTCAAGATCAAGTCACCGAAGTCTGTTTGCGACCGAAAGTCGAAGAGGCCAAACTGGCTCGTGAAGGCGTGAATGGCCTGCCAATCGTTACAAAGTTGTGGTAAAGGTTTGGAGCGTAGGATTTAGGAGTTCGTTCGGCTTAGAATAAGGGGTTTGAGGGTTTAGGCTTACATCAAGGGGTTTGGGGTGTAGGGTTTGAGGTCACCCCTTTTCTGCCTTCGCAGTCAAACCTGCAAGTCCATGCGGGCAGAAGAAAGATTCCTGCTTGCGGTGCCAAAAAAAACGGTTAAAAAACGGTTGTTTGATGGCTTGTGCTTTTTGGGGTCTTTCTTCCTGTTGTTTACAGCTGGGACACCGTTGGTGCCTGCAGACCTTTGTGTGCCCTTACAAGCAGATGTAAGGCGCAGAGACAAAAATCGAAACCAAAAACCCCAAGCCAGGAGAAGATGTATAAATGTAAACACAGCCCAAGCAGAGGTCCAGAAAGAGGCCAGGAACTGAAAGCCCTAAATCCCCAAACCCCTAACCACTGGGGGTTAGTAGGGAATAAGCGAGTATATTATAGGGTTTAGGGATATCAATGGGAGTATACGTGTGCACGGGGATCACATTCCCTTATTCGCTACTAAACCCCAGTAAGCTAACCCTATACTAATTCCCATATGGTAGCTTCCATAAAAACAGATAGCCCCAATATAGACCCCAATATATTCTAATCCCTGTTATGCGGACCCTCGAAGAAAGGTGCTAAACTGCAGCAATGCCCCCATAGAATCTGGGTTGCTGTTAGGAACTTAACTTAAGTTACCATATTGGGAACGCCATACTAATTCCCACATATACCCATTACGGTAACCCTAAGCCCTAAATACCCTAAACCCGAAACCCTATATACCCTACATATGTATATATATATATATACCAAGATGGTAACTTAAGTTATTTTCCTCAACAAGCAACCCAGGAATCCCACTATAACCCAATATAACCCTAACATAACCCAATACAACCGTAATATATTCCCTTATGTTTAATTTCATGTCCTAAGCCCTTCTGGCCAAGAGCCTCTCTTCGCAGGAAGTTGCCTCGCATCCTGAAATCAAGAAACACGTGCACGTTGGGTTTGTGGTTTAGGGTTTATGGTTCAAGGGTTGAAGGGTTGAAGGGTTCAAGGGTTTAAGGGTTTAGGGTTTAGGGTTTATGGTTTAAGGGTTTAAGGGTTTAGGGTTTAAGGGTTTAGGGTTTTAGGGTTTAAGGTCTAGCGTTTAGGGGTTAGGGTTTAACCACAGCACAAGGTCTCAAGGTGTTCAGGGTTCTCGGCGTAGGGTTTAGGGTTCAAGGGTTCAGGGTGTAGGGTTTAGGGACCCCGACCGGCCTTGGGTTGGGATAGTGTTGACCATTTGGCGTACACGGTCAGTCACACCAGCCTGCAGCAAATCAATGCCCCAGCGTCACTCATGTTGGTCCGGAGTAGGGTTTCGGGGGCTGTCTACTCAAACCAACGAAGTTTCCCAAAATTCTGGCTACCTTAAAAGATTCTATGGAGCTATGTAGGGGTATGTCAATATCAGGATATACAGTGGCATTAGCGAGCAGGCCCTTGGCCCCGTTTAGTCCACCAAACCCATCCCCGCACCACCACGAATCAGATAATGGAAAAGAATAAGGACACTACTGCAGTACAATATGGGATTTATATACAGTACATATTTGGAATAAAGGGCATAGATAATGGGATTATATGGACAGAGTATATATTGGGAGTATACAAGGACATCGGAGATCAAGACACAGAGCATACAGCAAGACGCGTACTACCCTGCCCCAAATCAACAGGGAACCCCACATAGGCCCCCTTCAAAAAAACTGCAATCTTTTGAGAGCCCCTTTTGGGCTCCGCGCTAGTTCGCGGGAGTGCCGGAAGAGATTCACTGAGCACCCTGCTGGTGAAGGAGGCAGCTTGATGCAGCAGCATTGCTGCACCTTGGCGCTCCCAGGATCTAGGGTTTAGGGTTTAGGCCTGCGCCCCAAAGATTACATAGATAAACTGTCAACCCCAAAACCCAATGCCCTAAACACCAAACTCTATGCAAACCCTAAACCCTCGATGAACTCCAAACCCCCCGAACCCTACGTTACCCCAATACAGCCTATATGGGCCTCATAGTAAGTCCTATATAGGCAAGAAATACATCCGAACAGGCCCTAGAAAAAAAAACCTCCAGACTTCCCAGAATAAACCCTACATAGGCCGTAGAGTACAGCCTCTTGAGGCCCTAGAATACACCAAGGCTTCAAAGAAGACTCAGCGCCGGGCGCACAAGCATCGGCCGTCAAGCTTGACCATGTTTGCTATGTCGTTTACCTGGTGGCCTCTACTGACATGGTAGCCCAAAAACTTGCAGCGTCGCGCTTTTTGCTTGTGTATTGCTCCACATCTCCTATCTGCTCCTCTTTCTTCTGTTTCTTCTTCCCCTCTTCCCTCTCCTCCAGGCTACTTCCCTTCTATCCCTCACTTACCAAGATCCACTGCCCCAAAGGGCAAGTCCAGTAGGTTCTAGTGAAACTAGGTGAACCCGCATCACCCTAAACTTGATGTTGATCACACCCCCAACTTCGCAAGGAGGAACAATCGAAGCCTGTTCGAGATCACCCGGCTTTGGACTTCATAACCTTCTGATGCAAGGTCGTCCTTCTCTGTAGCACGCACCTGACCTGCGATTCAAACTCTCAAGCTCCACCCACTCTCCCCTCCTTTGCTTCCTGTCCCCTCCCCCTTCGCTTGGCAAATCACGTTTTGAGCACAGGCCTGCCAAGAGCTGAAGAACACACCAAGCAGCCAATCTTTTTGCCACTTCCTGCCGCTCTGACATACCCCTATGCTTTACACAGTTTCTCCACCGCCTCCAGTGCTGCCTGTGCTTCATATTGCACGCCGGATGGCGACACCATGCCACGGCCAGAAGAAGCATAGCTCTGGTACACATCACGAAGATAAGCATTGGTTCTGGTACAGTCTAGCTTCAGGTTCTCAAACTTCTCAGGATCACGAGAGACTGCAGCTGCCCAAGCCCAGGCGCAAATGCACCAGTGACCACCATCATCCACCACGCTGGACAGGTCGTTCGCATCATACTTGGCGCTGGCTTGAAGGAATTGACGGCTCATGGTCACACACACTTGATGATATCCACGGTCAGATGGCTCCCAGGCACAGAAACCAGTACGCGTCCAGCCCGTTGTTGTATCCCCCTCCTGAGAGCAAGGCTTGAGCTCCTGGCCATACAAATTGAGATCCTGCGATCCGACAGTGCTCACGTCACCACGGCTCTTTGCTGCCAGCATCACCTGCGGCTGCGATACCCGTCCGCTGTTACCGGTGTGCTGGTGCTGGGGTGAAGAAGCAAACTTCCCGTTCACAACTCGGGAGACTGTATCTTGAGCATTCCAAGCGCTGCCCAACCAAGAAACGAAGCAGTTCAGTCTGCCGAGCAGGGCTATGAAGAGTAGACAGCAAATGGAGCGAAAAAAACTCAAGCGGCGGGATGGATCCATTACAAGGATGCCGAACTGGATTTTGTCTTAAATACCAAAATCAAAATCCATCAAACTCCACAACATCTCTGTGCAAGGTGTGCGTTTGTGCCTTACTGCACAGCAGACCTCCCATGGAAGCTTGTCTTTGAGCCACACAGCATCATCAAGACCAACATCTTGCTCAGATTGATTCGCACAAGTTGGCTGACACTAGCCTCGCGCACGATGCTTCGATATGCCGAGCTATCTTGAACAAGGGCATTTCAATCATGGCTGGGCAAACCTGCATCCAAGAGCAGGGCAAGAAGCAAATGCGTGTTTTTTTCCGCTACGTCTTCTGCGCAGTAGAGCTGCCGTTGCAAGCCACGCAACAAAATCGTGCATAATGCTGGCTGTCCATTTGGCCTGCCACTCTTGGCAACAAGTTAGAAGATCCAGAGGGCAGTCACAAGAGTCAGGAGATTTAGATCTGTCGTGGCCCCGGCCAGGCAGCGTAAAATTTTGCACATTAGCTCACAATTGGATTGATAAGTGTCCATTTAGCCAAACTTCGGCCACTGTGGCCTTCATAGCAAAGACGAAAGCTTCAAATCTCTTCGAGGGGCTGCTTTTCCAGCCCGCTCATGGGATGATGGCCCCAGAGCTCCCATGCGAATTGCAGCGATTTTCAGCTTCTTGCGATGCTTCAGTTCACCTTCTGGGCAGAGATGGCAGTACTCGCAATTCTCAGCATTCTGACACCCCTTCGGCTTCCACATCCAAGCACACGGACGGCATTGCCCAGAAGCATGCAAAGCCGAGCCCTTCGATGGCATCGGATTGCGCGGTTGAACCGCTTGAACTGGCTCTGGGTTTGCATGGCTTCCTTGGTCCAATTGGTGCTGCACCTGTGCAGGTGGATTGCGCACCTCTGAATCAAGTCCCAAAACCGACTCTGCCATCATCACAGCTTGGGCTTCGAGATGCTCTGAGCGGGCATACTCTTCACGGCGAGTCTCAGGCTTCTTCTTCTGCAGCACTGGACCATCCCTGCCTGACTGGACCACCGGTACGAAGACCGTCGCGTCTGCATTCAAACACGCAGGCGAGGGAGTCGTTACCACACATTCCGTCGGTGGCAAAGAAAAGCTGTACGCAGCTTCAGTTGCCTTTGGCGTGGGGGTAGCGGCCCACAACACCTCGGGGTCTAATGCTTCCCCACCAGAAGCCAAACCCAAAGCCTCAAACCCCTAAATCCCCCAAACCCTAAATCCCATCAACCCCGAATCAGTAAAATGGTCCGGCCTTTGGAGTTCTCGCATCCTGCACACCCTGCCCATTCTCTCCCCGCGTCTCCTCGTTGCCGTCCTGTCCATGTTTTGAAGGAGTTTAACCCTAACCCTGAAACCCAAAAGCCTAGGGCTCAGGGTCCTCCCTGGAGGCATTTGAAGAGGCTGCCGGAGAAGGCGGTGAACCAGATCGAATTGTAGTAGTTCGAAGGCTACCTGACAAGAAAAAAGTGCGTGCGCCCACCTGTGAAAACCTACTTCGAGATTGACAGTTACGCCCTCTCTGTCTTGCCTTAAGTCTAAAGCAGAAATCTCTGTGGACAGGTTGCTCGTTGGAGTGGACGGTCCACTCTGTAGGCTAGCCAGCTTGTGGCGTGCTCGCTGCAAAGGCAAAGGTCCAGCCGAAACTCGGTCCCTCATTGAACCCTATTCGCTGGCCTGGTAGACGGTTCCAGTCTCTTTGAGCCTACGTCTGCAGCCAATGTGCTGCCATGGAAAGTGATCATGATACCTTGCAGCACATTGCACACATGTCAACTCCACTGCAACCCCCAGCTTGTTTGTAGCTTGCCAACATGGGGTCGCCGCGGTATGCAAAGCGAAGGCTGCCGGTTGGCAGATGGTATAAATAGCTTTGCCTCCACGACAGGTCTCAGCACTCTTTGCCTGAATGACGCGAAGGGAAATTTGCATTGACCGGTTGCACATGCATCACTACCAGATCAAGCTCTGCTTGACCAGCAACATCCAGCGGCCCATCTTTTGCCGCCGAAAGGTGCCAGAACTGTCTGTACAAGCTCCCTAACTAGGCAGCACTGTTTGTTGACAATGGGGTGTCAGTGGACAGTGCTCAAGGCTGCATAATTTGGCTTGTAGCTCATGGGGCCAGGAGACTGAGCAGGAAGAGTTCCAGGCAACCCGCCTTGCAGAAAGCAAGAAAGCAAGGCTGCGAGTTTCAAAGCACGCACTTCGCACACGCAAACCACCATGTACCAGCAGTTCCTATGTCATGTTCAATGCTTCTTACATTTGATTCGCCGTTGTTGGGAAAATGTTCCTGAAGCCTAGATTCGTCCCTGCATAATCCCTATAATCCCTATGTAGGGTCCTGTATAATCCCCACACACTCCCATTTTCACGTGACCCTTGTGCTGCCTGCCGATCTTGACCCCCATCGAGATGAACGCGTGAAGCTGCCCCCCCTGCCGGATGTGATGTGGGGCTTAGGGTTTTTTAGGCTTGCCATGC